>LFRF01000017.1:216497-238071 GCA_001189435.1 Tolypocladium ophioglossoides CBS 100239 | reverse complement strand
AGATATTGTCCGGTGTAGAGGAGTTTCATCGGTGATATCGAGGGTGCCATCGGTAACGATAGCATAGCTGCCTTCAAGGAGTAGTTCCGAGTCCCGGGGAACCGTTTTACCGTCTTCGTTGCGGAGAGAGTAGTTTGTCGAAAGAACYAGGAGTATGTCGAGCATGGMGTAGAAGTTGGAATTGGTAACACCGGCAGTGAGGACGAGGCCACCAAGAGTAGTAGACGGATCTCTACTATCATAGAAGAAGACATTGCGATCAGCGGCTCGTGCGCCAACGCCTGGCATCTTGATGGTGACGGAGGGAGGTTGGGTTGTTGATTTGCTTGGACCAACACGTCATCAAGTGCACGTTTAAACACCGGCTACCAACTTTGGCAGTTCCGGTTCACCTCCGTCTCAAGGCACATTCTCGGCTAAACCAGCCCGACACAGTGAAGGAGGCCCACCTGGTTGCGTCTGCTTGTCTGTTCTCGTTGCTCCCAGGAGACGACACGACACGGTCGCAACAGCCGCTCATCATGGATCCGTACTCTGCAGATGGCGAATTGATCAACATCCACAACCACTTCCACCAGGGCCAGTACCAGGAGGTTGTCGACTTCAATACCGCGTCCTTTTCGCCCGAGAACGCCGTGCCCGCGCGCATCCTACAGCTGCGAGCTCGCATCGCCCTTGGCCAGGCTGACAATGTCCTTGCCGAGGTTAAAGGCGAGACGGAGCCCGACTTGGAGGCCGTCGGCGCTTTTGCCGAGTACACGCTGGGAAAACCCGATGCCTCGCTGAAGACGATCGAGAAGCTGGTCTCGTCAGTCGCCGACAACGTCACGGTCCAGGTCCTGGGCGGGACGGTCCTGCAAGCTGCTGGCAAGTCGGATGAAGCCCTGGCGTTGCTGTCGCAGCACCAGGCGAGCCGTGAGTACAAGGGCGCATACCTGGACTCGTGCTGGACTGACGTGAGAGCAGTGGAGGCCGTGGCCCTGATTGTGCAGATCCAGCTGCAACAGAACCGAACCGACCTCGCCGTCAAGGAAGTCGCCGCCGCGCGGAGATGGGCGCAAGACAGCCTGCTGGTCAACCTGGCGGAGGCGTGGGTCGGACTGAGAGTGGTAAGCAGCCCGCTCTGCGTTGGTGAGGCGAACCCGTGCTGACGCTCTACAGGGCGGTGACAAGTACCAGCAAGCATTCTACGTGTACGAGGAGCTCGCGCAAGCTCCCTCCACGGCGTCGATACGGAGCCTCGTCTCGCAGGCCGTCTGCGAGCTGCACCTAGGCCGCGTGGAGGAAGCGCAGGCCGCGCTGGAGCTGGCGCTGAAGAAGGAGCCCGAGTACGTCGAGGCCATCGCCAACACGCTGGTCCTGACGGTCATTTTTGGGAGCGACCCCACGGAGCTCACCCAGTGAGTTCTTCCACTCTATTCGATAGGCCTGTTTCTAATGCGTCACAGGTCACTCAAGAAGATTGATCCCAACCACCAGTTCTTGGTGGACCTGGAGGAGAAGACTGCTCTATTTGACACGGCCGCGGCAAAGTACAGCGCCAAGGTAGCTTCATAGAAGGACGTGGACAGTATTTTATACGAGCATAATGATAGGCGCATGACGTTTCAAGGTGGGATTTATTATAATCAATTGATCACATCCCCACCCCTGAATGTCTAGAAAGCGCTGTCTTGGTGGTCCCTACTCAGGTGTACAAGCGGCGCAACCCAGGAAGCGCCTCCCCTGCGGTCCCACCTCTCAACATGCTGGATTGCTTCTCGCCAAGCTGCAGGTACGCTCTCATTCTGCTCACCTAGGTAGCTCCTCCATCACGACGGGACTTGAGTAGGTAGCGAGGCGCTGTGACACGATAAGCTTTAGACATTGAAAGATTTCTATCCGGTTCAAGACACAGCGCTGAGCGGTGGTCCCGACAGTGAGGGCAGCGGCTCAGAGCAAGCGCTGTATATGTACCCCGCCATCAGCTCCTCTTGGGAATGCACCTCTTTCGCCTTTTTTTTTTTTAGTTCTATGGAATCCATCGCTTCTGCTTTAGGCTGCAGCCCAGCTCGAGTTTAAGTGGTACAAGCTGTTGCTGCGCTCAGAGTCCGACTTGTTTGCGACGTAAGTGCTGCTTGTCAATATTGGACTCATGCTAACCATTCCAGAACCATTTCCTCGTCATCGATAGCGTAGACCTCGACGATGCCGTGAAGCAATTTGCTATCAGAAGACTTCCGGGACTAGGCCTGGTCGTACGGCTCCCTCGACCCGAGCTTCTACAAAGGAAGGCTGATGGAGAACATCTACCGTCGCATCATCATCGAGTACAGCAATCTGAATCGAAATTCGGATCTGAATCGAAATTCGGCGCGCTTTGTATTCCCATTAGAACAACAAAGCACAGCAAAGTTGATCACCTCTTTGCATCAGTCTCGCTTCTGAAGCAATATGGACGGGACTTGTTCGACCCAGTCAGGTCGATATTAAAATAAGTAGGCTATACTTCGTACGAAGGCAGAGCCCTTACCCTCTATTGCTTGAGCCATTGCAACTGACAGTAGCTAGCTTTAGGCTCGCACGGCAACAGGGACCCTGGTACATCCAGAGGTGCACTTTCGTTTGCTCTAGCAATCCAGGCGAGCGCCAGCGACCCCGGAAATATAGTKCGAAGTGCAATATCGCATMCTGTACAACCCTGGTMCTGGTACATCCAGAGGTGCACTTTGTTTTGGGCCCCGCCTTCGTATATGGTGCAGAAGATGCCGGTAGCTGTTGCTCGCTCTTGACTCTTCTAGTGCGATTGGACTAGTAAGTGGCTCTACCAAATGCCAATATTGCGGATCTTATGTTTCACGGATCAGCCATAGATAGTCGCTGCGTTAAACAATGATAATGACAGCGTACTCCAGGCTACACAAGTTATCTAAAGCCTGAAGGGCTGGCTATGATCGTTTCTCTCATCCTAAGACCCTGCGCCAAACGGCCAAGCAAGAAAACCATCCATCCTTTGGTCCCGCAAGAAAATTATCTGGACACCAAGTTCATCATTCGTTCTGCATCGCCTTCTTCGCGTCGCGAAGATACGTTGCCGCCAACGACGCAGGCGCAGTTCTACTTCTTCGCGCCATGCGCCTCGAGGGCATCGCAGGTTGTCCATGCTCTTGCTTCGACGGAAGCATGTAACTGTGCTCGGGCTGCAGCACCGTAGACTCGGTCCCATCTTCCTCCTCGAAGAACTCGTCTAGTTCAGCAATTGACTCTTGGAGAAGATGTAGTTGTCTGCGCCGGGGCCGGAGCTGTGCGCCCGCTGGGCGGCCGGCGTGTGCGGCGGAGCTAGACGATCCGTGCTGGGGGTCGGGCTGCGAAGGCCAGGAGCCGAGGGAAGTTAGTCGTGCGCCGGGGGAGTTGGAGGGGGCCTGCTGTAGGATCGAGGAGACGAACCTCGGGGTGACTGCTTCAGGGAGAGCGGCTGGCTGCTCGTGGGACTCGCTCGCGGCTGAGTTGGATTCGAGTTCGTCGTCCGAGATGTGCAGATACAATCGAACGTTGCCCCAAAACTCCTTGACGTCCCGAGGATCTCGTTGAATGACTTGACGGGTCTCCTCTGTCGAGGTTGCCTGTTGCTCCGCAGAGGCGGCAGTGCCGTCGCCGTGACCCTGAGCCTCGACACCGGTTTCTTTGGAATCGACAAGGGCAGTTGTTTCGCCAGGGGTGTCAACAGCCTTCTCCAGAGCAACTGCAGACTCCACGGTTGCGGCCTCGTCACCCGCCTTACCAGGGGCAGACGCCTCTCCAGCGTCGTCGGCAGAGCCAATCAGACTGACGCGCGTCTTCTCAGACGAAAGGCCCTTGCCGGCATTCTTGAAGATGTCGTCGAGGGGACTATTGGACAGATCCTCCGTCACCCCATCCAGACACCTTCTAAGAGGGACCTCGGCGAAGAACTTCTTGTAGTTGAGGTACGCCAGCGAATGATCCTCGACTCCAGGAGCGTGAGGTATGGTACGTTCAGTCTCAAGAGGCTCTTGGACTGGTGCCGCCGAGCGGGTCGACGGGTTCTGCTTCACCCCGGACAGGACACTCTTGAGAGATGCCGGGGGAGATTCCGTCGACGCCTCGAGCCACCGCACAATCGACTTGACCGAGCGGCCGGCGGTGGTCCTGGGCACCTCATACGGCGAGGGAGAGCCATTGCGGGAGAAACGAGAGAACGTTGGCGAGTTCCGGTTGCCAAGGTTGGAAGAAAAGCTGCTCGGCAGAGTCTTTGCTCCTCGGCGGCGGTTCATGATACTGCCAGGGGACTCGTCGACACTCTTCGCGGAAGCATCCCGCGGGACAGCCGCATCCTCAACTTGGGCAGACGATTCCATGGAGGAGTGATCGGGGACAAGTAGCCCCGAAAGGGGACGGGGATTGAGAGTGCAGTGGGATGGAGGGCTTAGGCTGGGCGTGCGAAGAGCTGAGACGGAAAGACTGAAGTGAATGGATCACAATTGGTCTGAAGAGAATTTATGCTCTCGACTGAAAAGAGAAGCTTACAGCTGGCATAAGGCGAGAGACGGGTGGCACAGCTGGCGGTTCGGAGCAGCTTGCTCAAGCTGTGAAATACAGCTGTTCAGGGAGCTGCCCGAACACAGCCCAGCACCAATGACGGACACCCTGCTTCACGCGCACCAACAACCCAACCAATCTTGAAGCAATGCCACAGAGAAGCATTCTATTTCTTTGCCAAACTTGGAAACTTCTAAAGTCCGTCTATTGGCTCCCCCCCACCGACTTTTTGGAATCCCATCATCATTGGCGTCCGTGTCACACGCCCAAAATAGGTCGCTGACCACCTCACCTGGCCCGCGCCGTCTCTCGGCCCGGCGGTAATGTACTTTTCTCGTTTGTGCAGTTTCTCCAAGCCTCGGAAGCCCACCGAACGTGCGTCTTACTTCTTGTTCGGGAACCGGGGGGCGCCGATGTCACTGCCGCGCAGCTTGACGTTGAGGACGCGCTCCATGGACCCGAGCACCTTCTGGTCCGGGGTGGCGGAGCCGCGCTCGAAGTCGGCGACGATGGACTGCGTGGTGTTGCACCGCGTAGCGAGGTCCTTTTGGGTCATCTTGGGCTCCATCTTCTGGCGCGCGGCGGAGATGGCGTCACCGACTTGCTTGCCGACGGTGTTGGGCTTGATGATGTCGTCGGAGCGGTCGACCTTGGTGAGGCGCTGGCCCTCGGTTCCACTGCCAGTCTATAGGTGCACCTGTTAGCAACTGCGCGCTTCGATACGGGAAAGGTTGGACATGTCCCGCCTGGCGACGAGTGTCGCGTGCTGGGCCGGGAGACTCGAGACGTACCGCATTCGCCGAGGCGAACTTCTTCTCCGTGCCGATGATGCCGCCGCTTCGCTGGGCAGCGTTCAGGGCGGCCTTGCCTCGGACGACCGTCTCGCGCTCAGAGGCGCCAGGCCCGCGGACCTTGCTGCCGATCTTGGTGACGGTATCCCAGCCCTCAGACATGTTGGGTGGTTGTGGCGGGGTTGTGGAGCGGTGAACGCGGGTATGAGATGGTCGATGACCCTGGGAGAACTGCTGCAGCGCACAGCAGGAGTTTGACGTCGAACAAGATCGCTAGGCCGTCAAGTCTGCAGTTATGTGATGTTGTGGGAGAGATGTTTTGCAGCCGGTGACGGGAGCGATATATATGGGGAGGATGATGGCATGTGGTGGAAACTGAGTCAACCGGCGGGACGGAGATAAAAGCCTGCGTGGGGTGCAAGGCTGTGCCGTGCTGCACTGACTCGGACCACGCCACAGAGGCTGCTGGCGTGGAATGTGCCAGAGAACTGTCCTCTGGGTGGCTTACCTAATGGCTGCAAAGGGCCTGGACAGATCGGCCCAAAAGGTGTACACTGTACACCATTGGGCCCCAGACAGACCCCAACACGGTCAACGGTGATGCTGTCTGGCACGGGCACCCTGATGGCACGGTGATGGACTTGTGAGGTTGGACTGGTGACTCCTCCTTAGCGGCCTTCCTCCCTCAATATAGGTCCCTCTCGAAGACAAGGACAGGCTGTCGGACGTTTCGTCGTGGCTGCCACTGATTCTCGCCGTTGACTTCGCGGACCGGCTGGTTCACGGCGACATGTTGATCCTCTGCGCCATTTTCGCATACTTTGCACTTCTGGGAAGCTGGCTGAGCCTGCTTCTCACTGTAATTTTTCTCGCGCTCGGGAATGGCGCTCTCGTTGCGTCTTGGATATGCAATTCGGCAACTGCCCAGAGAGCATCAAGTTATGTTCTTGTTGCGTTGGCCAGCTGGCTCATCTTCAGTCTCGTACGGTCAGCTCTCGCCTCCAGAGACGTCGTGGCTTGGAAGGGTCCCGGCCGGCCGTACCTGATCCCCTGCAGGACGTCGCATACACGAGTCTTCCCAAAGAAGCATTCCTTCTCATACTCTTACTTGGTTGTTGGCGCTCCTGTGGGCTACAGAGGGAACGTCAATGGTACTGTTTCAATAGATGAACCGGAGCAATCCGCCTCGTGGCCGCTCGCAGGATTGAGAACCAAGGGCTGGTATGATGTCAGCGCCGGGGACTATCTGCAAAGGGGCCACAGTGACCTCGGGCTGCGTGGAAAGCTAGACAGCTATCTCAAGTCTCAGGTTTGCTGCCTCAAAACCCAACCATGCTGGGAAATGTTGACCTGATGYAGGATGTCGACCCTTCGGACTATCCACACGCCTATCTGGTGACTGCTGCCAGATTCCTGGGCTACCACTTCAACCCAGTCTCATTCTGGTACCTCTACTCTGCGGAAAAGGTGCTCTCCGCCATTGTGCTGGAGGTGAATAATACCTTTGGCGAAAGGCGACCCTATCTCGTGCTGCGAGACTTTGAGGAGGAAGCGAAGCACATCTCGGATAGCACTTCGGAATTCTCGAACCCAGCTCCGGCGCGGGTGAAAGGCTCCTGGCCAAAGGACTTCCATGTCTCGCCATTCAACTCCCGCAAGGGATCTTACTCTCTACTCGCGAGCGACCCCCTCGGCGCCAACATGGAAGGCTTCCGCGGCGTCGACGTCACGATCAATCTGAGGTCGTCGAAAGGGCATCCGAAGCTCGTTGCTCGGCTCTTCTCGGATGGTGAGGCTGTCGACCCGTCAATGCTGAGTGGCGTTCAAAAGTTCGAGTTTCTGATGAGCTGGTTCTGCGTCGGATTCGTCACACTTCCCAGGATCGTCAAGGAGGCTGCCGTCTTGTTCTTCAAGCGCAAGCTCCACGTCTGGTACCGACCAGAGCCCCTGAAGCAGAGCCTAGGCAGACTTGCGGGCGGCATCGAGAAGGATTTGGAGGGAGCATTCCGCAGGTATTTACAATACCTCGTCGAGCAATCCCCGAAACCGCTGTCCGTCAGATACGTCCCCAGCGGCGTCACAGATGTTGCCGATGCGCTTTACACATCGGCGGCCGCCAACGAGCGCCCCAACGCAGCCGAGCACGTGGAAATCAGAGTGCTGACTCCAGTTTTTTACACCCGATTCGTCCACTACGCGCACGATTTCGAGGGCATCTTCAGCGAGCTGGCGGAGAATGGGACGATCTGGGTGGACAAGCCACACGGCCTGCCCGGCATATTCCTGAAAAGGGCTGCGTCACCGTTGCATGCTTCGAGTGTCGCAGATTTCGCCTGTTTCAAACTGATACAGAACCTCCGTCGACGACCAGAGAGAATCCCGCAGGTGCTGACCTCGGCCGAGCCCGCGCCGCCCACCACGCCCGCGGTCGATATCCGAGGCTTTCGCATCTCCTCCATGGACGCCTACATCTTGGGACAGCACGACGGGAAGTTGAAGGCAGCCTATCGGTCGGCCGTGCTTCGACTCTTCATAGCCGACCGCTTTTTCATGGGCAGTGCCGCGCTTCTCAAGGCCGTCGAGCTTGTCGCGCACGCCGGCCTGGCTTGGATCTCGGCAGCGGCGATGACTTTGGTGATGGCCAATACTTCGTACGCGGTGAGTCAATACCGGCCGCATTTATTTGTCAACGGCATGGCTGCGATGCGAGCGTGATGGACCATGAAGCGAAACCGCCACGGTGCGTCCACGGCATCATCGGATCGTCAACCATCGACCACCGCGCTGGCGCATCACGAAATGACATGTGCGCGTTCAGTTCAGCGACGTTGGGGTTGGCGTTCTGCTGGCAGTCGAGAACAGCGCTACGGGGACGGCAGCATGGCGAGCCCTGCACATTTGTGGCATCCTGCGGCGCAGCAATTGGGCGTCCGTCTCCAATTCCAAATCTTCGGCAGCCTGGACGGAGGGGACGCCGGCTGCCATGGCATTGGATCCTGGTGTCGACGTCAATGACAAATAGCAGCTCCGGCCGGCAGCCCCGAGTCCGGCCGAGAGGGCTTCGTCGTCACAACGCATCCATCTATAAAGACCGGCTCGCCTCCCGTCAAACGAAGCGTGAAGTGTCTCGTATCCAAGGCCGCACCTACGACACATCGCCGTCACATCCCGCCGTCCCCACGTCATCAGGTGTTGCCAGCCCCACCAGAGCTTCCCCCGGTTCCAAGTAGTTATTCATTATCCGTACCCCGCCGGCGAATCGACTTGCACGACAATCACGCTCACTGACAGTGACCGCGGCAAACGAACACCATGCCTCTCACCGGACACTGCCTCTGCAAGGCCGTCACCTACTCGGTCGACGTCGAAGCCCCCCTCCTCACCGGCTACGACCACTGCGACGACTGCCAGCGCCAGTCCGGCTCGACCTACTGTACGTCCTCGCCCTCCCTCGCCCTCCCTCGCCCTCCCTCGCCCTCCTCGCCGCCACCCTCACGCTGACCCCCTGCAGCCCTCGTTGCCGTCGTCCCCAAGGACAAGCTCACCATCCACGGCCCCGTCAAGAAGTGGACCGGCAAGGGCTCCTCGGGCAACGCCGTCCACCGCCTCTTCTGCTCCGAGTGCGGCTCCCCCATCGCCCACGACCCGGACGCCGCCCCCGAGATCATCGCCCTCAAGGCCGGCACCTTGGACTCGGAGCTCAAGAAGAACCTCAAGCCTGTGCGTGCACCTCTTGCCTAAATCCCAATTGTACCATGTCCGCGGGCTAACCTGCCGCAGGACACCGAGATCTGGACCGTCAGCAAGCTGCCCTTCTGCCAGGAGCACCTGGCCAAGCCGTTCAAGCACATGCCCGAGTGATTGATGCGTCGAGCGGGGTGGATTGTGGATGATGATGATGATGAWGACGATGACGAGATACGGTGCCGCTCTCGGATTGAGACGCGACAGCTGCTTGGATCAATCAAGGGGGAAACAGGACTACTTCCAACCAGAAGCAAAAATGAAAAGTCTCACAAGGATGCTTCATCCACCGTCGCTGCACCGCGCCGGGACACGCAGCGAGCTGCAGCAAGCAACGTGAAACTGAAAGCCTCTATTAATCGTAACTAGTTCCTACCCATGCTGTACCATTATGCATTACGCATCACGTCGTAAACCTCGCCCCCTCGCCTATCCTCCTCGCTCACGCCTTCAAAACGCCATCATAAGAGCAGCCCCCGCAACAGCCATTGCAAGTCCCGACCCTGTCCCGTCAGTCGGAGCGGCGCCGGTAGAGGTGCGGGAAGCGGAGGCAGCCGTCGCCATGGAGCCGGTAGAGGGCATCGAGATAAAGGCCGTCGTCGCGTTGCCGCCAGTCGGCACGCCTCCTAGCGAGATGCCAGAAGCGGCACCCGGGGGCCTGGCCGCCGAGTCGGTCGCAGCGCTCGTGTGGTGCTGATTCGTGGCCGACGCCGCAGCACCAGTAACGGCTCCAGGGCCTTGGGTGCCCGAGGCAGTGTAGTAGAGGCCGACGTCCGTCTGGCCGGGGAACCTATCCGAGCTCTTGGTGTCGCCGCTCGTGGCAAAGGGGGCGTCCTTGGTGTTGCTCTGGGCCGACGCAAAGATGGACCAGAACTCGGCGGTGGCCATGCCGGTGCAGAGGGCGTTGGAGGCGACGGACAGGACCCTATCCCAGTAGACGTTGTCACGCTCGCTGCGCAGGCCGTGGATGAGCAGGCAGCTCTGGCAGGCCCGCCAGTTGGGAAAGTAGCTGCCGTTGCACATGCACTCGGCGTGGGCCTCGTAGTCAATCGACTCGGTGCCGTTGGGTCGGCAGGCGAGCTCGATGTTGGAAATCTCCACACATGGAGCGGCGTCGCCACTCTTGATGGCCGGGTAGCAGACCTTGGCCTTGCCTTCGTCTACGACACCGCCGCCCTTGCTGCTGTCGACGCCGAGTGCGAGCTGAGACGCCAAGACGGGCAGCAGCAGGCTGGCGGAAACAGCGAGGAGCGTCGAGTGCTTCATGGTGACGGGCGTGGTGTTGTTGTGGTGTAAGAGCTGCGGTTCAAGAAATGCTTGAAGCAAAGCAATTGGGACTCAAGAAGAGCAGAAGCTGGCCGAGTGAGATGGGTGGATGGATGCTCGCGGAACAAAACGAAGAGATGTATGTGAAGAGGAAGAAGAGTCGTCGGGTCGAGGGGAGGCAGAGCTAATAACGGGACGAGAAGCGGCTCGGCTCCTTCTCTGTCAGGGCACGCCCGCGACTGCCCCGGGTCCGACGAGACGCGTTCCGTGCATGGCGGCTGCTGCTGTGCGGTCTCGTCAAGGTGATGCAGGTGAAGCTTGGCCAAGCAACATGCCTGCAACCCTCACCTCTTGCGGCAGCAGCATGAACCGCCCGGGCCCGTCTTGCGCAGGGAAGGACGGCTGCGGGCTTTTTCGCTCGTCATGTCCCCCGTCTGAGCCTCCGAGGCATTGGTCTTTTGCATTGCTGCTGCTCTTTGCCCAGCAGGCAGGGTGGTTGGATGGTGAGTTGAGCTGCGATGCCAGAATGGGGCGTGAGAAGCTGCAGCTGGGGACACTTTGTGCCGGATGCGGCCTGTTGTTCGTGTCTGGAGTTGTCACGAGTGTCCAAATAGCAAGCATCCATTGTTCGAATGCCATGCTCTTSTCGTGTGTTCATGTGGTTGTGCTAGATGCTAGCTAACCTGGCTAGCTTCAAAMCAAAACCGTACGCCTGACGGCGACGGTGTCGCCAACTCTACCGAAGCCATTCGTGCTTTGTGATCTCACCCAACGCCATGCAATGCAAATAATGCCAATCGTAGCGAATGAAGCCATAGGCGCACCTGGGACTTGATGCGTCTAGGCCGGCGCACCGTCGCGGTACACGCCCTCCCATCTCGCCTCCACATCGCCAACCTTCCTCCTCAACTCCTGGATCTCGCCCTCGAGTTCCTCGACGTTCCTTGACAAGGCGCTCACCTCTTCGAAGCGCCGCGCCCCAGTGGCCACCCTGATCATATCCTCCACCATGAACTTTTGCTCTTCCAGCACCGCGAGCCGCTCCTTGACATCCTTCTCCTCCGACTCCAGCTGGCTGACCACTGTGCTCGCCTCGCTTGGGGCTTGAGATCCGGCGTCGGAGCCCGCTAGTTCCGTGTGTCGTAGGCTGAAGGAAGACTGCGTGGGCGTGGATAGGAAGCGCGATGAGGACGACAGCGTGGAGCGCATCCGCAGCATTTGCGGCAGGCTCTTGAGCGGCAGCATATTCGTATGTAGGAAGCCGCTGGCATACGTGTACACCGCCTGTTGCAACCTCTGCTGCGCCGGGTTATCCGACCTCAGATCACGCATCCTTTTCGCGGCCGTCCCGTATTTACCAAAGCTGTCTATGAGCCGTTTTCGTATTTTGCCGGCTTCCTGGATCTGCGCCCGCGTGGGCGGGGGCTTGGACAAGTCGATTTCCCCGTTGCTCATCATCTCGGGCTGCAAAGCCACAAGGACGCGGTGGAATGACGGCAGTAGCTGTCGTATTCCGCGTTCGAATTGGCGAAGCGTCTCGTAGGCTTTCTGGTCAGGGGGCTTGTGCGACAGGGATGCGGTGAAGTCGCGGCCGGAGAAGATGGTGTGGTTGCACTCCCTACACATTCTGATATCCACGCTTAACTGATCGGATCCTCCATTGGTCTGCATCTTCTCGGTGGACTGGCTCGTCGCTGGTACGAGTTAGTTCTGTGATGAAAACCTCCACAAGCGCGGGATGCCTACAGCTGCTAATGTTTAAGCTCACTTCTGATGAGCAGCCCGTTTGAGGGTCCGCACATACCACCCGGCCGCATATCCGGCAGTGGTGTCGTCTAAATGTCCAGGATCCAAACTCTTGTTGACAGAATGGACACTTGGCCACGGATTCGTCTTCCTCCCATGTCACTACGGACTGCTCCAGCAGCTTGCGCGTGTCCTTTTGCCCCATCAGAGACGACACTGGAGCTAGCAGAGACCCGTTTGACGCAGTCATATTCTCTGGTGGGTTCGCCAGTAACATCGTCAGCTTGGTTAACCGTTTCTCCAGCCTCGACACCTCCAGGTTCTGTCGTTCAACCTTTTTTCGCCTTATCTGAGAAAACATGCCCATATGGTCGATGGATACGCCGGTGTGGTCATTGTAGCCGTCCCTAGACTTGTAGCACGTCTCGCAGACTCTCGCCCAGTAGCCCCGGATTGGTTCGTGGTTTGCGCTCCGACTCAGCTTCATTTGATACATGGTGTGCTCCTCGCAAAACAGTCTCCCACACTTTCTGCAGTTGATGTTGCCGTTTATGGGACCCAGGCCTTTGCCGCAGGTAGGGTCCGTACATGCGTCATAACCCAATGGCCGTTGCCAGTGAGTTCGTGTTATGAGCTCTTCTGGGTCGATGGGGCCGTCGAGATTGAGCTTGCCGGGCGTCGTGACTTGGGAGGGGATGGGATTCGATTCATTGGACTCGAACACTTCCAGTCCACGGAGCTTCTGGTTGATCAGAGATAGAGGCTGGAAGCGCTTGGCTTTGAGAACCTGTTTGTCGAACCATGTCTTGACCTCGTCCTGTTCCTCCATGGGTAGCTCTTGGTGGGTGTCGTCAATGTGCCGATTTAGTTGTAGCAACGTCACCTACCCCTGTCAGATAAGCCATTGACTTGAACATGGTCACATAGGATGCCCCAGCTTACCATCTCCTCGTTGCAAATCGGGCAGACGAGACCTGTCGTATCTGCCGCGTGGCCTTTTGCCTGTGCGCCGACGCTGATGCTCGCGCCAATATCCTGACCCAGATCCGTCAGGCTCCCACTCGCAGGCGGCGATAGCGAAGGAGAACCAAGCGAAACGGTGCTCTCGGAGGGAGAAAAGGGACTGCTGGCCCTGGCTCGAGGAGCCGTCGGAGGCGTTGGCGGCGCCAGGCCCTTGCCGCTGCCGAGGATGCGGCCACCCCCGAGCTTCCGACCAGACATGATGGCGAGAGACGGGGGACGAGGTGTGATTAGAGCAACTCGGATTGACGAGACGACCGGGGCTGGTCGAGCTGCGCCTCGAGCTGCACTGAGGAGCCGGTGTGCATAACTTGAATGTGAAGATGGAAGTGAAGCTGCGTCATGCAAGGTAAGGAGCTGAGGGCAACGAGGCTGTCAGCTGTCCACAGCCGCCTTGACCTGGTGCCCCCACCAACGTTAATAAGCTACGCAACATGGCCCCTGAAAAGTGTGCAGGGCTGGGTACCCATCTATCCAATGCACTCCTTGGCTGTCTGGTCACGCAGCTTATCGCTCTCTTATCGCACCTGCCAACGGTTCCGGACGACATTTGTTAGGCTCTGAGTCGTTAGTGTCAGTGACAGCTTTCAAGCTTCTGCCGACCATCGGATCCAGCTTCCCACTTTACACGCACATACCTACACGCCGAGACATGGCTAAGAAATTCCCAGAGGTGCAGCCCGGTGGCAGCCTCATCCTTGCGTGGCAAGCCAAGGACAAGAAAATCCTCGTTGTGGGCGGCGGCGAAGTATGCATGCAGAGCCCAGCTGCGCACGTCATAAGGCTCGGAAGAGCTAACCCGAGCTTCACAGGTTGCGGCCGGACGGATCCTGAACTGCCTCAACGCCGATGCTAAAGTTACCGTCGTCTGTCCGGCCTCTGGCCTAAACGAAGAGGTTGCATACCGAGTATCGGAGAACCAAGTTACCCACGTCGACCGAGTATTCGAGCCATCGGACCTCGACGGGGCGGATATGGTCTTAGTAGCCATCGACGACCCTGCGGCGTCAACAGTCATCTGGAAGCTGTGCAAGGAGAAGAAGGTTCCGGCAAACATCGCAGACGTGCCTCCCGAGTGCGACTTTTACTTTGGGAGCACGCACCGCGATGGGCCCCTGCAGATCATGGTCAGCACGAATGGCAAGGGTCCACGGCTGGCGGCATCTATACGGCGCTTCATCGGAGACCAACTGCCCAAGAACGCAGGAAATGCAATCGAATCCATCGGTGAGCTGAGGACAAAACTCCGCAAGATTGCGCCAAAGCCCGAGGACGGCCCGAAGCGGATGCGCTGGTTAGTGGCAAAACAGGCCCGTAGCCGATGCGTCCATGTGCTGACAAAATGGTTAGGATGTCCAAGGTTAGCGATACTTACCAGTGGGAGGAGATGTGCAAATTCACTGAAGAGGACCTGGACAACCTGCTGCTCTTCTACCCGCCTAACAAGGTCCCGTCAATGGACATTCTGCTCGCCCTACGTGGCGGGACCGACGTCAAGAAGCTCGACGTCTTTGATGGATCGTTTGGATTTAGTGTCGGAGCATAGAGTCAAAGGTGCGATATGTTTAGGCGTTTTGCATGGTGTATTGATACCAGAACTGCACGGCTCCTCAAGCCAATTGAACTCGTACTGAATTACACCACTCAAGAGATCCGAGGCGCAAGGCATGCATGATAGACAGGCTGCTGGAGATTCTCCTATCCCTATCAAATATGTTTTGGCTATCGTATAATCCAAACATACGGAATTTTGCGGAGCATACGTCGACGCACTGGTGGCACGAACATCCCAGCGCAGATGTGCTTAGTCAGCGAGAAATGCGTCCGATGGAATTCCAGACCAATCGACGAACATGACGGCGCAGTTTACATCCAACACAGTTCCGCCAACAGATGGCAATATCTTTTGGAGGGACGTGTCATTAATCAAGATCTGCCATTATTAAACGTTGGGTGCTCGGTTTGGCTGCAGTTGCGGCGGCTGAGACGCGTCGAACCGCCCCGAAAGCCACTGATTCCTCCCCTATGAGATAGTCCTCACAGACAAGGGCAATGGCACCGCGCAAATCTCAAGCTCAGAGTGCCCCGGTGGCTTCCAATGGCTCATCAAATCACGCCGACGCCGATGATGAAATTGTTCCGCCATTCTTCAACACGACCTTCTCAACCCACCGCGTGTCACCCCTCTACATCGGCCCTCAGGGACTAACCACCGCTCGCCTCGAGCATCTGGCGCATCGACTACGCGACACGCTGGTTGGAGATGTCGTCCGCGGCATTCAGGTCGGGCTAGAGGCAGCGGACACGCCCATGGGCCAAGTCGGGCCATTGCGAGCGGTTACTATTCGCTGGTTCCACGCGCAGAGCATTCTGGGCGAAGCGGCGGTGGACGAAGACAGCGAGAGGGCTTGGGACAAGTTCTCGGGAGAGCAGGGGAGATGTCTCTGGATTGAGATTCGCGATGAGAATGCGGCGTATGTCGCGTTACTACTGCCAGGGTTCTCGAGCCCTATGGACGACGCTGCAGCACAACAGCCTGCATGGGCCATGCAGTCAAGCAACGCCGACGTCGACAAGAGCCAGTTCGCCCATCTCCCACTCCTGCTGCTGCGGATGCCACAGGCGCTCAAAACGGTCATCGGTGGATGGCTGTCAACGACCTTTGACTGCCATGTGGGTAAGCTCACGCTGGGCACCAAGACACTCATCAACGTATGGGAAAGCTGGATCCGAACCAGCGGACTGCCCAACAAAGGCCCGGGCTTTGTGTTGACAGTCTCCTTTAATGCGCCTGCGACGGAAAGACGAAGCTCTGCCGCATCAGACTCAGATGGTGGGCTCGGCGAGGGCGACGGTTCTGCCCAGCCCGGTCTCAAGTCGTTGGAAATCACAATATCGCCGTCTGATCTGCGCCGCTTCCTCCGAGCTGGGGAGGAGGATGGCGCACACGAGAGAACCACCTCGGATGCGTGGACAAACGACGTGCGCGAACGGCGGAGGTTGGCCGGCGGAAACGCGGATGATGGATGGGGCTGGCGAACGAGCGAGGATGCCCCGAAGCATCCCTTCACCGAAGCCCTGGCTCGATATCTCGATCACCACTTGGCTCTGAACCTGTTTCATCCCGGCGTTCGGGTCGTCCAGATTTCTTGCGGTGCGTTTGTGCTGGCGCAGTCTCGGCTCAAGATTGTCAAACTGGGCGATGTCACCAGTGACCTGACACGCGCGGCTTGGATGTTTGTGACTCAGCTTGGGGCGAGGATACGTGGTGATCTGCCCGCGGTCGTTTGACGGAGAGCGATGGGATTTCAGGGCATCTGACGGATTCACGGTCCGGCGCCGTGGCAGATTTTCCGGGGCGCTGACAGGTGCCTCACGTCATTTTCGAGTGGCAACATCTTGATCGATGCTTGCGAGTGCTGGCGTGCATGTTGGAGATGACGGGTCAATCGGCGATAGGCGACGAGATGGAAACGACTGCTCCACGGCTTCAACCAGGCGGAAGCGACTGTCACGTCTATACCATGGCCACAGTCCACGCCAGTCCCGCGAGCACTCATCGTCGGTGGCAGGACGTGCCATGCACCGCTTGCTTCATGAGACCACTTCAACATGGGCCGCCGGGCGAACCAACAGTGAATGCCATACCTCCGCTTTCATCCCTTGCAGAGAGGCATGAAAGCAGCATGGATGGCTTTGTGTTTTGCTGCTCGCAAGAGAGAGGTTCGTCGCGGTTGGTTCTAGCGACAGCCAACAGCCTCCTTAATGGTACTGTACAAGCAATCGCGTGTACCAATGCAGCCGGCGGCAAATTCCCGCTGTACTCGCCCATACCTTCGGAGAACTGCAGTTGTGCCTCCAAACGCACCATAAGTTCATTTCGACGCATTCGACATGGCAAATAATGCAGTCCAGCATGTACACCGCGACCCTTCTTAAGGGCAACCATTCTGGCAAGCAAGCACGGCCGTGGTCCATTTGTCAGGATGTCCGTCTCAACGCCCTGAAGTTCGACAAGCTTACATGGACGACTACAAATGCTGTGAGGCTTCGCGTCCGAAATCCAGGTATAAAGGATGGTGCATCTCCTCATCGTGAAAACCATCACAAGCAGACCGCAAACGGTGCAGCTAGGCAACTTCTCAACTCTAAGCGGTCCACTCAAAGCCCAATAACAACAGACACCATGACCGTTGCTACATGTACCTGCAGCCCGACCACCATTTGCACCGTGCCCTCTCTCAAGGAAGCCCACGGGGCCGTTCAAATCGAAAACGGTGACAGGTTCCCTGCCGAGGTCCAGAAGTTCGTCGCGCTCCACAACCAATACGACTCCTACGGCATGGCCCTTGTGCTCCGCCAGTCTGAGGTCCCGGCCGGCGAGCGCCTCTTCGACTTTGAGAAGACCCTGCAGGCTGTACGAGCCAGGGATGGTTCTGACAAGGTCCACAGGGGCGACTGCCGGGCGGCTGTATGAGCTGTGATCCGGTAGCTGTATGCGCTGCGAGTTTGAGTTTGGCGGGCGCCCTCGGGAGAACGAGACCTTCCTTGGGCTACCAAGCTGCTGCTTGAAAAGTATGTGTTCAGGGACTTTATGGCCCTTTGCCAGTATTCTCCTGGCCCCGAGCAGCTGGAGATCACCGGAGCAATGTAAGCGAGAGCAAGACAATCCCTGGAGCTTTGAGGATTAGAAGCGTAGGAAAGACTAACTCTTGTTCAGTACACAGACGCCCAGACACTCGATCACAAGCACACTTTCTGGGTGTACCCGAGCGGGATTGATGGCACTGGCGAGCTTAGACAGCGTATGCAGGTCTCTTGCAACAACTGTGGCTCCAACAAAAGCCCCAACCAGCAGTACTCGGACCACAACTGGTGCACCAGGCGATTTGAACGAGCACAAGGCGATGGGAGCTGTAAACTCGTCCCGTGGGGCGTGCCTCAGGGGAGTCGAGAGCGTGTCGTCTCTTCGCCGTTGCCGCACGTGTTCTGCTGCCACTCTCGTGGGTTCCTCGCCAGGGGTTGAGATATTGTCTGCCTATTGTTCTCCGTATGGACGCTTTCACTCGGAGAGTCACTCTACTGTCTTTGCAAACACATTTGCCGCCCACCCGAGTTCGGATTGCCTGCCTCTTCCCCGTGTCAAGTTGTGCACGCAGTGAATCACTGCACCAACGCAGTTAAAAAGGCAAGGCACGGGATAATTCACTGGAACCTGGTGCAGACTCTCCCAAAACGGCGAGTATAAATAGCTCATCGAGCTTGAGCATTTCTCGCTTCTGAATTCACTTTCACTCTTCTCCCCGCCGCGGTTTGATCACCATGGCATCTGCAACCTCCCCAGCCGTGGTCGCTGCCCTGTCAGACCTGTCTTCGGCCCTTGACGACACCTTCGACGTCGTCCGTGGTCCGATTCGCGGCTGGTACAACCACGTCTACGAGATCAAGTCGTCCAAGAAGGATCGCTTCATCCTTCGCATCCCCAAGGAAGCCGGCTTCGTTAGGTACGCCAACCAGGGACTGAAGGAGCTGAAGCGCATCCAGGAGTTGCGCCCCACGACGAAGCTCCCAACCGTGGTCCGCCAGACGGACAAGTACAATGTCGTCAGCTACATCCCCGGTCAGACGTTGCATGCCTGGGACACTGAGAAGATGAGTGGCGCGCACCGCAGGGCGATTTTGGATGACCTTGCAGAGGTGATGTATGCGACGTGGACGGTTTCTCTCCGGTCTGTCAAGGGAACCTGTGAGTGGACAGTGAATCGCGGTCGAGTCCCGCAGAAACTGACTCGAAGGCTTAGACGAACCGATGGACTATGAGAAGTGGCTACTCAAGGAGATTGACCGCGGCCTCATCCGCAGCCTTGAAGGCTCGTGCGGCTGGGGCGACCCGATTCACTACCTCTACCGTCGCGCCATGATGGAGAATGTACTGCCTGAGATTGAGCATGGATACGCGTCGGTCAACTACGGCTTCATGCAGTCGCTCGACGTGGTTGTCCAAGGCAATAGACTCTCGGGGTAAGTCGTCACGCTGAATCAATACCCACTGCTACCACGAGTCCAGCTAACAAACCCCACGACAGCGTCGTGGACTGGGACGACGCTCGCCTGGTCCCAGGCCCAGCCGCCATCCATCCGCCGCTCTTCATCGCCGGCATCCCTGGATTGAAGACTGGCGCGCCCGAGGGCGTGGACTTTTGGGGGGACAGAGAGTACTTTATCGAGGCAATCACCAACATCGACGTGTTCGGCGGCCTGATTACGGATTTGCTGACCAGCTCGTACGACCGACAGTTTCTGGAGATGTCGCTGCACAACAAGCTCATCAACGACGAGTACGTGCGTCGGAGGTTGCAGCCTGCGCCCAAGGCCTTCAATGTGGCGGCGTTGGAGCAGCTGGATGACTTTGTCTCGTCTCACGAGAGCATGCGGGGTGCCCGGTCGGTGGCCAAGCTCAGGGAGCGACTGAACAAGCTGATTGCGTGAGTCGGTGCTGGGAATAGTCTACTCTGCGGTAGTAAACCCTCGTCTACGTCTACTAGACTGGCCTCTCCGGCGCGAATTGAGCTCGCGGGTCGACAGCTCGCACATCATAACTACCGAGGCTAGGACGCGGAACTCTCAGCACCATGACCGACGCAAGCACCTCTGCCCCCAAGGAGAGGTACAGCTTCCTGAGCGGCTACAGCGAGGGCGCCCATGCGCAGGTGCTCGGGGTCCTGATTACCAGCAACACCACGCAGGAGACGGGCTACGGCAACGACAAGTACTGCGCCACGGCCCGGCAGCACATCCGCCAACGACATGAACCTGGGCGACATCGTGGCKATTCCCCGCCGATGAGTCAGCGACACTTCTGCTGACAAGTAGAGAATTATTTTCTAAATAACTATGCTATGGGTAAGTTATGCCTTGTTTATTTCCCTTTGCCTGCTACTTTTTATATTAATGGCTATATTTAATTTTTATTATTTTGCCGATAATATTCTAATATAATTATTTCCTCCTTTAGTTACATGTACAAACGTCGTTACCTGGTATAACGGTTACAACCCTACTTCTAGAGAGGATAATCAAGTTCAAACGCCAGAGGCAATATAGCCCTTATTCTATGTTTTACGTTTGGGAGAAGTGCGGCGCCGACGGGACGGTTGTGCAGCTACTGACAACGTGAGCGACGGACGAGGCGCAGCTGGAGAAGTTAACCAGACTGTGCTCGGCTGGACGCGGTAGAGGGTGTCAAGGACATGGATAATTTCTAGAGTAGAGGAAAAGCCGTTCCTTCAGGCCAGAAGCCTGCTTTTCAAGGCGCCGACTGTTCGTAGTGGTAACCGTGCTCGAGATGGGGGCCTATCAATAGCTGCTCACCCAGCTGGCGGACAGGATGGTTGGTTTCCTAGTTGGACTGACGCAACGACGCGTGCGACGCGGGTTTTCGACCGGGGCTACCAAGTACTACGGAGGTCGGTGGTCGGATTGTGCACTTCCTCGACTATTTGTCGCGTCTTGCCTCGAAACGCGAATGCGGGGCTAGACATTGCAGATGCATACTATCTTGGATGCATGGCGGTCGATAGCCATAAACACCGAGACAGTGGCCTGTGGGCGGATCATTGATGACAAGGCTGAAGCGCCCCGCTGGCTGGTGGTTGCGGCGAGGTGAGACGAGATCGGGGGCAAGGAGACGAAACGGGGGTGAAGAGACGAGACCGGGGGCAAGGAGACGAGATCGGGCGCAAAGAGACGAGACCGGGGGCAAAGAGACGAACGCGGGCGTAAAGAGACGAGAAGACGAGACGGGGCGTAAAGAGACGAGACCACCGGGCGCAAAGAGGACGGCAACCTGCAACCTGGAGACGTTGCCGCGGCTGAAAGACGCGAGCAGGGATTTGAGGCCGCCCATGGCGTGGGGAGATTGTCATAGGCCTTGATGGCTGGGCGGGCGACCGCAGGAAGGGCCTCAGAGGAGACAACGTGGCAAGACGGCGGTGCGGCTGCAGCCTTGAGGAGTGTCATGGTGAGCGGGATGCGACGTGGGGGGGTGGCATGGCCATGGTGATTGGGCGGCGGGCAGAGCGGCCCATGGAACAATCTCAATCTGATCGGGCAGCGGCGGCTTGGCGATGGCATGCGGCGCGGGCCACGACGACGGACAGTGAGCAGGCTTGATAAGCGCGTGGATGGCATGTGTCATGCATTCAGCGACGCGGCGGCCGCACGGGTAGACGGCATCGCGGGCGTCACATGAGGCGGCCGATTCGATTCGGCGAGCAAGCCTCGCGCGCGCGCACGACGTCCTTGGACATGTCCGTGTACGAAGCGACACGAGCACGGGTTTCCCGCGACGGCGGCGACGCGCGACCCAAGCCCCGAAACACCGCGGCGGCCGCATCTGATTTGCGGCGGCACACCACCACATGCCGGGCATCGTCGCTCCCGCGCCGCGCCGCGCCTCGCTGCATCCTCCA
>LFRF01000017.1:195254-215562 GCA_001189435.1 Tolypocladium ophioglossoides CBS 100239 | reverse complement strand
CCCTTCCCCCTTGAGCCCGCCCACGATGGCGACACCCAACATGCTTCTCAAAGGCTGACACCACCTCTTCCGCAGTCGCCTGGCCCGGCACCACCCGCCGCCGCAGCCTCGCTCTGTCCTTGGCCGTTTACTGCCTCTCACAAGCATCCAACCCAACTCCCACCAACGCGTCATCGTCATCGTCATCGTCATTGCCGCCAAGGGGTTCCATGAAAGTCATCGTCACCGGCGCCACCGGCAACGCCGGCCGAGAAGCCGTCAAGCACTGCCTCGAGAGCCCTCGCATCACGAAACTCGTCATCCTGACGCGGAGGGCCGTCTCCATGGACGTCGAGAGCCATCCCAAGGCAGAGGTGGTGATGCACCAGGACTTTGCCCAGTACCCAGAGGCCCTGATGCGCCGGCTGGACGGCGCGCAGGCCTGCATATGGTAAGGCCACGTGCCCGAGGGAGCAGATTCATCTCTCCCGCTTCCCCACGCCATCGCCATACTGCCAAGAAATGCGCCGCTAACTGAGGCCAGGGCCATCGGCGGGAGGATGGACCAGTTCAAAAACGACAAGGACGCGTATCGCAAGGTCGGCGTCGAGCTGCCCATCGCCGCCGCCAGAATCTTCTGCGAGCAACTGGCCGACAAGACGCCCGGAGGAGCCAAGTTCCGCTTCGTCTTCTGCAGCAGCAAGCAGGCCGAGAAGACCAAAAAGTCGCTCCTCTTCATCGGCGATGCGCGCCGGTCCGTCGGCGAGGCCGAGAAAGGCCTGTGCGAAGTCGCAGACGCCCACAAGACCACCTTCGAGACGTATATACTGCGTCCCGCCAGCTTCACCTCTCCCGATATGCCGCCGCCGCCGCCCGCATCGGCGTCGAGGAAACTCGTCGGCGGCCACCACGCGTCTTCGACCATTGAGACGAGTCAGGTCGGCAGGGCCATGGTCAAGGTGGCCTGCGACGGGTGGAAGGACAGGGTCGTGGAGAACGACGCGCTGGCAAAGATGTGATGGCACGCGCATCCGGCCTTCCATCCAAGCTGGTATTCGTGTCGTGAGCTCGGTTGCTCCGTTGGCATGGCGGCGCCAGGCGCATGTTGAGCATTGGACGGGAGTTTCTTTTCATCTTATGGCGCCGCTTGGACAAGCAGGTCAGTCCATCACTTTGAGCACAACAATGGCTTCGATTCAAGTGTCCATATCGTCGTATTGATTGCATCAGCTTCCTGAACACCGTGTACCTCCCACTGCCCCGTGGGCAAACCAGCTACGTGACTTGTAATATTACAAGCTCGCAAGTCGCAACAGTGCGGCCATGCCCGGACCCCCTGTCCCGCCCCGCGCTGCCGCCCTCGGATGTCCGACTCGGAGGCGCCGACCTGCCAACAGGCGCCGAGTGCGGCGGTTTACAGATTTCAAGGCTGAATCGAAAGCCATAAAGCACTGCGAATACCACGTTTACCAAGCCGCAGGCCCGTCACTCTTCCCCTCCTCCATCTCCTCCCCCGGTTTGCGGGAGCAGCATCGTCGAGTCCAGCGTCCACAACACCACATCACTCGCCACACAGAAGAAGCCTCTCCGGCCTCTCATCCCCCTCCACCAATCAACACAGTCTTTACACGCCACTGCGAGGAACCAAAAAAAGCCCTGCCGGCCGTTCCGAACCTTGGACTCGTTCGACCTGCGCCTCTACGGACTACCAACTTCTAAGCTACGAAGTACTCGTATGTGCCTAATGTCCGATGCACGCCGTCGGGTCCATGCGGCTGCCCCGTGGCCCTAGCCATTGTTTCGGAGTGATGCACGACTAATAATACAAAAGCGAATACGAGTACTCGTACTCGTAGAGTGAGTCTCCTCATCTCATCAATTCAAGCACTCGGCTGATTGTGGCCCCGACGACCTGGGTGAAGCCTGGCTACCCACACTTCCACGCTCGGACTTGGGAGCTGGCTTCAAAGACCCTCGCTGTTGGTTGGCAATGCATTATTGAATAGTACCTATTTGCCAAAACGTGGCTGCCTGAATGGCGATCTTCATTGTGTCCTCCGCGCCTTCACGTGCGTGCGCTCGTACAAAGTAACACGAGTACTTAATCGATCGAAGCACCACCCCACACATTCGCATCCATGGACAGGGAAACCAGCAGTCAATCAGGGCTGAACCATTGTGGTCCGTATTGTCATTACACGCAGTGGAGCGACCGAGCGGCAGTTGACCACGCCGGCAGGCATATTCTTACAACCCGTGATGCAGCGAATGGAAGCCGCCGTTCAATGCGCCGCGGGACGAGCAGTGTCCACAGCCATCTGTGCGTGCAGATCCGGACCGTGTCACGGCAAAGATGGGAGATGAGGGCGTCGACGGGCACAACCGCAGGCCGATGGCGGCCGCAAAACGCGGCTATTCGTATTCGTTCATGGAGGCGGTGGCTCTCATCTCAAAGTGCCCTATCTATGTAGTCCATCCCCCCCAGCTGACAACTCACAACTCATAATCGAGGGCACAGTCGAGCGATTCCATGTCGTCGCCCATTGAGTAAACAAGAAAAGCTTCTCTCGCCCCTTGCATACTATGTACTACGTGTACGAGTAGTAACTCGAATACGCACCTCTTCTCGCTCTTCCAAGCACGAAGCCCAAAATGACGCTCGTTGCAGCTCTCGGTTCGGCATGGCCCCTGCCTCTCGTGTCCAGCGTTGCCGTCGTGGCGGTGTTGGGAGTGTCAGTCTTCATCGCCATGTGTCTGAGAGACTACTATCGACTTTCCCACGTCCCCGGACCGCGATGGATGGGCGTCACCAACTTGATCTCGGCCAAAAAGAGCATCGGGGGGCGGATGCACTTTGACATGATGGACCTGAGCACCAAGTACGGTACGTGCTGTCCAGGGCCAGCAACAGCAACGGCTCCGATGTGGAACTCGGGAGGCGGCAAGTTCTCGGTTGGAGGAGACACTAACATCCGCCGCATACAGGCCCGATCGTCCGAGTCGGGCCCAACATGATTCTCGTCAGCGACCCCGGCGTCATCCGCAAGATGTCGGCAGTTCGCAGCAAATACACGCGCGGGCCTTTCTACGGCGTCGTGCGGATCACCCCCGGCGAGGACAACATCTTTTCCATGATGGACGACAAGCTCCACACCGCTCTCAAGAACAGAATGGGGCCAGGCGTATGTCGCGATGCCCTTTCCAGCGCGGCATGTGTGCATGTGTGTGCTGACAAGATGGTTGTTGACAGTACTCCGGGCGCGAGATGGGTGGCTTCGAGCCCGGCATCGACAAGCACGTCGCGTCCCTTGTCAGCCTCCTCGAGCGCAAGTACCTCTCGACGCCGAGCGAGTACAATCCCCTGGACTTGTCCGCCAAGTGCAGCTTCTTCGCCCTCGACGTCATCAGCGAGCTCGGCTTCGGCGCCTCCTACGGCTTCCTCCGGGAGGACAAGGACCTATACCAGTACAACGCGGAGACGCGCCGCTTCTTCCCCTATATCATGTTTATGAGCAGCGTGCCGATCTTGCTTTCGATGCTCGACAAGTGGCCGTTGACCACCCTGCGGCCGATGTGCGGAGACAGCTCCGGGTTCGGACCACTGATGCAGTACGTACCGCCCGCTGTTGATATCCTTTGTTTGGGGGATTCAGAGCTGTGATGCTGAGCTTGGTCTTCAGGTTTGCCAACGAGTTCGTCGACAGCAGGCTGGCGCCGGGCGCGAAGCGTGGCAACGACATGATCCAGTCCTTCATCGACTAAGGACTGACGCGCAGAGAGTTGGTGCAGGAGGTTTTCGCCGAGACGTAGGTCCAGCAGTGTCCCCGTACGAGAGTCGGCGTTAAGTTGCCCGGTCCTGACGGTTGAGACAGCCTCGCTGGATCCGACACGACGGCCAGCGCCATCCGCGCAACCATGCTCTGCCTCCTGGGCAGTCCGCCCGCGCTCGCGAAGCTGCGCAAGGAGATTGACGACGGCATCGCCGCCGGCACCATCTCCTCGCCCATCAAGGACAGCGAGGCCCGCCAGATGCCGTACCTGCAAGCCGTTATCCGCGAAGGCCTGCGCGTGTTCCCGCCGGCCACGGGCAGCGTGTCCAAGCAGGTGCCGCCCGGCGGCGACACGATCCTCGGCTACGCCATCCCCGGCGGCGTGCAGGTCGGGCACAACGTCCTGGCGATGCTGCGCATCAAGGAGCTGTTTGGCGAGGACGCCGAGGTCTTCCGCCCGGAGCGCTGGATCGAGGCCGAGGCGGAGAGCCCGGAGCGGTTCAAAGCCATGATTGACGGGGTCGAGCTGGTGTTTGGCGCGGGCAAGTACTACTGCCTCGGGCGGACGATTGCGCAGATGGAGCTGAACAAGGTCTTTGTCGAGGTAGGTCAACTGACGCCATTGATATGACGGTGCATGCATGTGCTGACGAGGGGGGTTTAGCTGCTGCGGAGGTTCGACTTTGCCATCGTCAACATGCATCAGCCAATTCGGCTGTACAGCGCCCTCATGGTGATGCTAGACGAATTCTGGGTCCGCGTGTCGAAGCGCGCGGATGCTAGTTGAGGGATGTAAGTGGGCTTCAGTTGTCAAGTGTGCTCGATGCTGGTGGAATTGATCTCCGGCGCAATTGACGTAGTTTCGGCAGGGCTCGCAATGTGCCGATTCTATGCGTCTTGCGTCCTAAGAGGCTGAGGTCCACCAGTCGGACGTGAAGACGACAGCCTTGACAGCCTTGGAGAGTTTTCGCCGAGCACGATTGCTAACGGTTCGTGCAATGATAGGTGCCCCCTGAAGCTCCGACAACGACTGCTCCGACAGCCTCGTTTGCAAGAGCGGCAAGTGCTCCAAGTAAGGGCAGAAGACGGGTGAAAAGACTGCATTGGATGAGTGATGCGAGATGTTGGGTGAGAGGGCGGGGGTTTGCGTACCTTTCATGAACATGTAATTTAGTTGGGTGAAGCCGTACAGAATTGACCGACCCTCGATCGTCACATCTCCAAATATTTCTATTTCCTCCCATCGTTGTCCATCATCCGTCTATGTCGATCCCACCATCCTAATCCTATGCTCCAGACAAGGTGCAATAACCCGCGTCCAGTCAACAGTATAGTAGTCGCCCTCCTTGAGCGGATCGCCCATGCTCGCCCTGACGCCCGCCTTGACCGCCCAGCGCGTCCAAAACTTCCTCATCAGCAGGATCTCGAGGTCTATCTTGTCCTCAGCGTCGCCGCCTTCCTCGCCGTTTTCTCTATGCGGGTCGAAGTGGTMGTCGTCGTCGAGCGGCTCCTTGCTGAAGCCAAGTCGCTGGCGCAGGAAGCCGAGTAACTGGCGCAGGAAGCCGCGCCAGGTCACCCCGGCGGCCTCGTCTTTGTTCTTGGGGGACTTGTGCAGGCCCAGTACGCTGCAGTTGTTGTCCGGCTCATCTTCTCTCGTGCGGGTCGGTGATATGGGCACGTCGACTTCTTCAGCGACGCCGACCCAGTGGTCTGATGGCTTCTTCCATTGGCCGATCGTCCTCTGGCCGATCGTCCGCAGGTCCATAAAGTATTGCCGCAGCATTGCGGAAATGGGAATTCCGTTTTCCTCGTCGACAATCTCCTCGGCCTCGCCGCCCTCGGATGTCACCAGCAAGCTCTCGTAGCCATCTGGAGCACCCGTCAGTCTGGACTCGCCGTTCACGGGATGCCCGGCACTCACCTTTCCCGCGCCCCATGTACCCTCTCGTCGCCAGCAAATACTTCCTCTCAGGATCATAGGCCCTCCCCCGAATTAACATGGACGTGATCCTATTGCCTCGCTCCCTGCGCGGGTCAAACTCGAATTGGATATGCGAGACCTGCGGAAACCTGCTCTCCAGAGCAGGGTATGTCGAAACGCCATTCTCCAGCGCATCCCATATCGCCCGTCCCTTGACTCTCAGCAGAACGACCGGGTCTTCAAACGGAAAGCAAGTCGTAATGTCCTTGATGCGAATGGCGCCCGCTGGGTAGATCTGGTCGCCGCGGATCGTGCCCGACGCCATGATGGTGCAGTCCGCGTTATGGTACCGCTGCATGACGTCGCATACAAAGTTGCCAAGGTTGGATTCCCTGACGCGCACAGTACTAGAGCGTGCGTCGAGGGGCATGGCCGTCCAGCCGATGGGCCGCGATAGCAACTTTTGCAACTGATTCTTGACGAGCTTCGCCGAGGGTTCGTGCTCGGGCACGTCAGAGGTCACGTCACGGCGCCAGACGTCAAAGTCCCACCTCTTGGAGTTGTCCCTCTTCCGCCGCGCCTCGACGTAGCTCAGCTGCTTGAAGTCGGTCCCCGAGCGCAGGACGTGCGTGCCCTTGACGAAGATGTGGCTGTAGTAGTGGTCGTGGCCCCCCAGGATGATGTCTATGATGCCGGCCGTCTGCTCCGCCAGCTTGTTGTCGCTGGGCTCGCGCATGTGGCTCAGGCAAATGACAATCTCGGCACCCTGCTCGCGCAGCTTGGGGACAAGCTCCTTGGCGGTGGCGCTTGCGGGCTTGTAAATGAGGTTGCGCGGCAGGCTTTTAATGGTCTCGAGAGATTCCCGCTCGCCCAGGCCGATAAGGCCGACCTTGATGCCGTTGGAGGTGGAGAGCATGTGCGTCCGCTCGGCACTGCCCAGCGGCACGTCCTCGCCCAGGGCGGGATCGAGGACGTTGGCGAGGAGCCACGGAAACCTGCACCTGTCCGCGAGGTACCGAAACTGTTTGACGCCAAAGTCAAAGCCGTGATTCCCAACACAGGCACAGTCGGTCCCAATCGCGTTGAGCACCGGGACCATGTGCCTCTCCAAGCTCGGGTTGAAGGCATCGCCGGAGAAGAGGGTCAACAGCTTCGGCTGGCCCTGGAACTGCTCTCCCTCCTGGTACTCCTTGACCAAGGTCATGAATCGCGCGACGCCGCCGACCGGCTCCGCGCTCGCGCTGTCAACGCGATAGACATCGTTGTAGTGGAGGAGGCGCAGGTCCGGGGCTTCCGCAACGGCGTCGTGGCTGGCTCGTCCGGAGGCATAAATCGCCTGCGGATTCGAGGTGGGCGTCTTCTCTTCTAGACCCATCTCGCTCCTCTGCTTCGCTTCTCAAAGTGTGCTGCCCGTCAGCGTGGTTTGGATGGGCTATACGTGAATATGGCTACGAAGTACGAAGTAAAGGACACAATCGTGGCGCCAGTGGTCCTTGGAGGCAGCCGCCACTTTCACAAAGGGAAGCGTCGCACGTGATGACACACCAGGTTCGTGCGACTGCCAAGCCCAAGGCGCTAGCTGATTCCTCTTTCTCCAAGACCAGTTCTCACGATGTCTACAGGTCGCGGCGTGCATTAATAACGGGACAGTCGCGTCCATCCCATGTGGCCCGGCCGACCGCTTCTGCTCGTCGCTTTGCACTAATGAAAGGCCTCGCAGTAGCCCAAATGTTCAGGTTCGCTGAGTCAGTTGCAAACTAGCAACTTGGACGCAACTCATCCCGCTCGCGGGCACGAGGGCTCGCGAACGATGAGGTCGACAGTAAATTGTTGGTTGTGGACTTGTCCAGAAAGGGTAGAAAACGTGGTATCCCCATGCCCTCCTTTGTATGATCCGTGACGATATTTCCTTCTCCTCACTTGAGACCCCCCATCACGATTCACAGTGATTTAAATACAAGAAGAATATTAATCATCATGCTGCCCTCAGACCATGCGCCGCGACCTTCTACAGAGCCTCTTTCCCCCTTGACTCGAATGGTAGGATCAAAACAAGGAGGCCCGCGACAATGAAGAGGGCGCCGCTGGTATAGACAGGCGCCGACGTTTGGAGATTCGCAAACATGGCGATGATGGGCTGCAAAGGTGTTAGATCAGGGGCATTTCAACTACATCCGGCAGGGCACTCACAGCCATGATGCCAAAGATTCGGTTACACGTCGCAGCAAGCGCGTTGCCTGTGCCGCGCTGCGGAGTCGGAAAGATCTCGGGCGTGTAGCCGTAGAGCACGGCGTACATGACGTTGCTGCAAAAGTTGAACGCACAGTTCCACCCCAGAAGCGCAGTGCTGTTCAACGCAGTGGTCGAGCAGTAGAGGAAGACGCCGGTGAGGACGGTGAAGGCCGAGAGGGTGCCCTTTCGGCCGATGCGAGGAAGCTCCACCAGAAAGCCGCCAAGCAGCGCGCCCGGCACGCCCAGGACCGAGATGATGAGACTGTTGCGGTAGGTGATGTACGTGCTTCCGTCTTGGAACTCGGCGCCCCTGGTAGCCTGGATGTAGGGCAAAAACGCATTGTAGAGGGGGTAGCCGAGTCCGATCAGTGCCCAGATGGCCATGATGAGGCCGGTGCTCAACGCCAGGCCCCTGGTCGAGAACAGGACCTTGACGTGCTTGCCCTCGAGCTTCTCGAGGCGCCTCTTGAGCGCGGCGGATGCGTCCGTCTGGGCGACGTAGCCATCGGGCTCGCACGCCTTGAGGTCGTCGAGGGTCAGGTCGCTTGTCGTGCCATTGCGCCGGGCGACCTCGTGCACAACGCGAACAGCCTCCTGGTCGCGGCCCTTTCCCATGAGGTACTTGGGCGACTCGAAGATGGAAAAGAGCAGGAATCGAGCCAGGAACATGAGCAGCGTGACGCCGCCCATGGCGATGACAAAGTACCGCCAGCCCATGTTGTCACTCCGGGGGCACGGCTTCTCCTCTTGAGAGCACGTGAGGTTCCCCAGCAGCGGCCAGGCGACGAGGTTGGCAAGGACCTGGGCAAGGGCCCAGTCTATCGATAGGATGGTCAACAGGTACTGGTGCGACTGGGGCAGAAACTCGAGGAAGATAGCCGAGTCGACGGGGAGGTTGCCACCGACGCCGAAGGACCACAGCGCGGCAAAGACGCCGGCGGCTGCGAAGCTGGGCGCGCTGGCCGCAACCAAGCCCCAGAGGGCCGTGAGGCCGAGGGTCAAGTTGAAAGCCCATTTGCGGCCGAATATGTCACAGCCAATGCCCCAGAAGACGGCGCCGGCGAGCAGGCCGATGTTCTGGGCGAGGGTGAAGAGCGGCGGGCGCGACGGGTTGAACTCGTTGGCGATGGGCGTGAAGATGAGCGACGTGACAATGGGCCACAGGTTATCGCTCGCCCAGCCGAAGCCGACGACGACGAAGAGCTGCCATTGGTACCAGCCCATGCCGATGTCCTTGATCTGTCGGTTGCGCCGGCGCGTGTTAGCCAACCTGCGACCGAGGGCCAGGGGTCAGGATGCAAGGTGGGAGCGACGACATACCGCGCGGTTGAGCACGCGGGCTTTGGCCTCGTAGACGGGATCGAGCGCGCCCTTGGGGATGATGCCGTCGCCGTCGTCGTCGCTCAGGTCGACGCTGGCGCCGTACGCGGGCGGCGGACGAGGCGACACATCCTCGACGTCGGCGGCCGAGTCGACACCCATGATGAAGTCCTGAGTCCTGGCGTCGCGCGTGAAGCTCCTCCTCTCGATAGATCGCTACGAGGGAATCCACAGGGCGATGGGAGCGCAAGGTGCAAAGCTCCAGCTCCTCCCGCTCCTCCAGCTCCTCACGGGGTTGCGCTCCGTATATGTACCACCGTGCCTCGCCATCACAAGCTGCCGGATGCGCGACCGCACGACGGTACAAAGCTTGCTGGCCTTGAAGAGGGCGTTGAGAGATGGCGCCATCGCACAGCCGATCTTGGTGATTGGGCGGCCCGACGGTAGAGCGGCGGATGCTGATGCGCCACGGGCTAATAGAGGCTTCGCGGGCCTCGATCCGTCCCCGGTATGCATGGATGCAGAGAGGTATGGGCGAGGCGAGGGTTGGTGGAGGAGGTGGACAAGGTTTGCCCGGAAGAGCCTCCATTCTACCGTTCTTGTCGACCCGACAAAGCTCCAGCTGCATGCATCCCGGCCGCGGCATTGCCGTGACGAATCGTCGTGCATGCTCGTACGCCCTCGAGGGACTCGTCCAGCTCATCAAGCTGGAAGCGAAGCTGCGGCTCGACGTGATGGGCTGCACGGATAAGAGTAGGGATACCTCGTAGTTCACGAAGCCTGCTCGCTAGCTCCGGAGCTTCCATGCGGCCGGCAAGTGGGCAGGGATTGGCAGCGCAGCACGTCATCCCGCGATGCCATGATTCCATGGCAATAATCGGTCCTGCTCTCATCCTCGTCTTTTTCTGACGGCGTCGCCGACGGATTCATCGCGAGATTCGGTGGCCATCTTTGACGGGTGGATACGTGGTGCGACGGTGAAGCGTGAAGCCAACAAACTGCCGAGGTGGATGCCAAGCTTGACCAGAGTATGTACTCGGAGCAACATATCCAGCCAGCATCACCACCCAGGAACCCGCATCTTCTAGCGACTCACAAACTACTTGTTTCTCGCAGAAAGCCACGGGAACAATGTCGACTAGACGGACGCTCTGAGAAACCGCGGCGACGGGCTGAGAACAGCGAGCGCTATGCCCCCGCCTAGTTGTCGAGTTACGAAGTCATCTACAAGTCCACGACAGCGGCCCCTTCGGCCTGTCGCGCCAACGGCCAAACCAGGCTCCAGGTTGCGGGGACTGATGCAACAACTCTCAGGCAATGCGTGCATCGTGTCAGGCGTGCATCTCCCTTGACTCGCGGAGGCGCAACCCACAGCAGCCGGCTCGCCTGTCCGCCAACGCCCATCGCCTCAACCAACAAACAAAACGCAGCATCGCCAGCCGCAGCCGAGTCTGAGAAGTCGAGCCATTCGGGTTTCAACCCACGGCGCGGAGAAAGGCCCCCGATTGGGCCGCCTGAAACGTCGGCGTCTTGCACGCGCCCGTCGATTCGGGGGCCCGGCGGCAGACGGACGACCAGCCCGACCTGAGACGCACCCGCAACCCGCCGTGCTGCAGCCGCCCCTGCAATCGGGCACTGCCCGTTTCCCCCTTGCGCCGTGCGTTGCGTCTCTCCATCGAGCCGTGAGACTCGTTTGACGATGGGCGGCAGCGACGACGTCGTCCGTGGGCCGCTTGGTGGTGCGCAGGCGAGCTGCATCGTGTAGTCGATGAGGCTGGCAACCCGAGGACCCCGGACATGGAACGGTTCAAGAGGGCACAGACGGCAGCAAGCCGCCAAGTCTAGTTCTGGTTTCGACGCGTCTCCTCCGTACTGCTCTTCAGCAACGACGGTCGACGTGTCGCACCATGAGGCACGGCTGTAACAGGAACACCATCATCGCCAGACCCGCCCCCGAACGACGACGACAACGTCCCGCCTGTGACGCCTCACGCGACCGCCGCGACGGATGGACGGCGAAGCGCCTGGCAGGGGTAGGCATCGGCTGCATACCGATGTCACGGCAGGCCCTGGGCTACCTATAGGCGTTCGGGCTTGGACCCAACCTTACATGCCTATCGACTGCCAAGGGCGCTAAACTCTACGGATTACCCCTCGGTCTGCATCCATCCATCCCACCCTCTCTCTATTCTCTTCTCTTCTCTTTTCACCTCTTCATCGCGCTGGCGCCCATCACTCTTCGCTCTAATTGCCTTTTCCCCATCCCGCCGTGTCGTTCTGTTCGTGTGTGCGCCGCTTGTTTGTCTGWCTGTCTGGACGGACCCTGTCGCTTCTGTCTCATCTAGCGAGCGCTGTCACCACCACGGGCCCTCGTTTTTGCATTCTCTTGAATAGACGCCCACTATACACCGCTGGACGGGAAACTTGACTGCTTAATTCGCCATCGACGGCATCTGTACTCCATGTCGGCAATGGCCTGACCGAACCACATCCATCACCCGCGCGACTTCGCAAACGCCATCGCCATCCGCTTGTACCCTTCCGATCATCACGCCACAACTCCATCATGAGGCTTCACCTCGGCGTCGCTGCCGCCGCCGCCCTCCTCTCTCCCACAGGGGCATACCGCTCGCGCGTCCTCCCGACCGACGCCATCCTCCGCGCCGACGATGTCCTCTCATTACCCTACGCCTCGTCCTTCCACCCCCCCAGCCTCCTCGTCCACCGGCAGGACACCAGCCCCAACACAAACTCCAACACGGACATCGACACGGCGGCCAAGGTCTCCGCCAACAAGGCCGTCAAGCTCAACCCCAACGGCACCCTTAACGTCACCGCCTGGGACATGGCCACCAACGCCGCCTGCGCCGCCTCCCTGCGCTCCCTCTCCCGCAGCTCCAACCCCTCGGGCAACTGCATCTGCTACAACCTGCCGTCGCTCAACACCGCCACCGGCGTCTTCGAGGCCGACCTGCGCCTGTACCGTGTCTCGGAGCCGCGCGACGCCTTCGCCGGCGTGGCCCCGGGTGACATCAACGTCGGCGTGCAGTACCGCGGCGCGAGCGTCAGCCCCGTGTCCATGAGCGAGATCACGGGCATGGGCATGGTGCAAAACAGGACGCGCGCGGTCGTGTCCCGGGCCGAGACCGTGGAGCCGCAGCTGCTGCGGACGTACTTGTTTGTCGGCCAGATTCACAAGGCGGAGATGAAGAACAGCATGTCCATGTAAGTCTCAAGCCACACACCCACACAACTGCCTGTTGTGTAACTGGCTAACACTTACATCCAGGGCCGCCATCGAAGCCCTCATCATGCCCACCTTCACCCTCACGGCCCAGAACCCCAACGGCGGCGCCGTCAGCACAAACGTCTCCCTCAACGAGGCCTCCTTCCTCACCGGCGTCTTCGCCGCCCAGGTCGTCATGTCCGACTTCTCCGCCGCTCAAGCCGCCGTCGACGACCGCCTCGCCGCCCTTCACAACGGCACCGCCGCCTTCGTCCTCCCGGGCGTCCAGCTCATGATCTTCCCCGTCGGTCTCATCATCACCTCCGTCTGGCTGTTGCTCGGCGTGGTCGCGTACGGCACCGGCACCTACGAGCGCATGTACTACGCCGACATGTATAAGCGCCGGCAGGTCGCCATGGCCACGCGCAGGGGCAAGACGATATAAAGGGGCGTCGAGGGCATATGCCAAACATCTAAATTCTTTGCCGCTACAGCGGGCCCCTATTGCGTGGCACTGGTGCCACATTTAGATATCCATAGTTCAATGCTCATTTTTCAAGCGCCGAGATTCGGCGGGTCAATCTTTATATAACTTAAAAGCCATCACGGGTATATCTCAGCTTTCGTCGTCTCATCATCAAAGCGCAGCTACCAAGTGCGTCCTCGTAGCGACAGAATAGAACCGCATCTATATCAGTCTCATGCAGGTCAACTCATGCGAATGCAACAAAAGAGAACACCACTGAGCCAATGGCCGCCGTGTTGAAGACCAGGCCCTTCACCTTTACGCCTCGCGCCCCGCCGCCGAAACCAATGTCGGATGCATCAAAACTCCGAACCGCCACGCCTACGAGGCAACCACGGCCTTGCGCTCCCCGGCACGCATGCGCCCCTTTACCCACAGCAAGATTTCCGTAAAGATCATGTAGCATCCCGTCACGGCCCAAAAGGTGATGATGACGCCCAGGCCACCCATGAGTCGCGCGTCCACGATCCGGCGCATGAGCAGCTCTCGCGTCGCGTTGTTCATCATGAGCCATCCATATACCGGCACGAGCTGCTGCGCCGTCGCAGACATAGCCTGCGTGGATTGCGGCGTCGTGCCCTGCTCGTGCTCGCGTTCCGCAATGGTGTCGGCCATGCGCCAGGCGACCTTGTTGTTGATCCTCTCCCACGTGTCTTCGCAGGCAGCGGCCCTGGCGTCCTTTGACATGCGTAGGCGCTGCTGCTTGTCCTGCGCCAGCTTCATGGCTTTCGTGACGAATCCGTCCAGGTCGTGGGGCGGGACGAGGAAACCCGTGTCTCCGTGCTGCACAATATCCGAGGGCCCACCCTCATCACGAGCCACGACGGGAACGCCGCTGGCCATTGATTCCAGGACCACCAAGCCGAACGTCTCGGTGACGGAGCAGTGCAGGAAGACATCGCCGCTGGCGTATGCCGCCGCCAGGTCCTCTCCGACCTTGAATCCTGCGAAAATGACCTTGCCCTGCTCCCTGAGCGGATCAAACAGCTCTTGCACGTCCTTTTCCACGTCGGGGTTTCTGTTTCCACCGACAATGTAGAGCTTGAAGTTCAGGCCGCGCGCGTCAAACTCCTTCGCCACCTTGGCCAGAAAATCGAACCCCTTTTCGCCCGCAATGCGAGAGACGGTGACGAAGATGATCTCCCCGTTGGGCGCGATCTCCTTGCGCAACTCCTCGCTCCTTCGGCTGGGGTTGAAGAGTTCGGCGTTCACTCCCCTTGTCAGCAGATCCAGCTTGCTCTCCTGCACGTTCTGGTTCATGAGGTACCGCCTGACAAAGCGCGAAGGGTAGAAGATGGTCTTGACGGACGAGTGGCGGAACAGGTAGCTCTGCACGGCGTCAAAAGCAAAGACAGCGATTTGGCTGAGGGGTGCAGGGAAGAGGATTTCGCAGTAACCAGCCAGGTCGGTCTGGAAGTTGCAGATGACAGGGATTTGGTTCTCTCGAGGTTGCTGTCGGAGCTGCAGCATGACCTGAAAGCCCAGGCTGGCGGGCGAGGCGAGGTAGATGAGGTCGGGCGGCGAATCGTCGCCAAACGTCCGCGAGTAGAGTGTCGAGTTGCGCACAGGGTAGACGATGGAGAGCTCGGGGTTGAAGGGCAACGGGTATCCCGTCACTCGGACCTCGGGCTGCTTGTCGGCCGGGCCCAGGTTCGGCGACGGCGGGGGAGAAAAGGTGTTGTGCTTGGTGTGGTTATGAGGCGCGACGACGGCGACCTGAGCACCGTGTTCGCGCAGGTGGGTGACGAGCATCAAAGTCGTGCGACTGACGCCGTTGACGGGCCCAAACGACTCGGTGCACAGGAGGATGCGCTTCCCTCTGAGCGCATCGGGAAACTGAGAAAGGTCATGCTCGGGGTACGGCGTCGAGCCGCAACCGGCGAGAAGCGGTTTCGTGGACATGGCGTCGAGATGGGACGGCAACGGGCCTTCCTGCCAGCGATGAAGTCGTGTTTGTTCCATGGCGACGAGTCTGCTTGCCGTCGAGGGCACGACCTTTTTTCTCTCCTCGCTCGCTGGCGGGCTCGAGGCTACACCGTCCCACGTGGTCGCAGCGAACGGCTGAGGGCATCGGCCTGGGTGATTCAAGGGCAGCACATGACGGTTTTCCTCTGGAACAGACAAGGCTGCAATGGGGGACGCCGAGGCCGCCACGAGCACCGGGGGGTGGACGCTGTTCGTCGGCAGATACAGAAACGGGGTCCCGCGGGGTATGATGGAGGAGGGGGAGGGGAGGGTACTGCGGATAGACGCCGACGATACTTGCTGCAAGCGAGCTCTCAGGAGGGGAAGATGCTATTGGTTGCAGGCATCCTGCGTGTGGCAGTGCGCAGCATTGTTAGATGCTTGGCCTTCCAGAGTGGATGCACTAAGGTGAAGCATGAAGACGAAGCCGTCACCAACACATCAACCACGACAGCCTCGCCTTTCTCTTTCCGCCCTCGTGCCTCACAACAAAACGCGAGCATATTTCCAGCAAGAACGCCCAAGTCTTGTATCATCGTGCCCCTCGTTTCGAGCGCTGCGTGTTGACTCCCAGAGCTCGGTTGAGCGTCAAGGCGCACTTGCGAGTGGGTGTAAGTCAAGGCGGGACAGCAGCCGGCCAATCACAGGCCGCAGGACAACCACTTTGCTCCAGGCGGCCAATCGACGTCGCCCGTCAATTTCGCGGCTCGCAGAGACATGGCAAACCGTGAATGGCACGAGCATTTACGACCCCGTGCCCCGGCTGGTTGGACGGCACGGCTGCCCTCGTCTTCAGGCCTTTGCAGGTCATTCACTGACACGCGCCGCAACCCCGCGCCGCGGCCTCGTGACAGGCAGGACTCAGACAACAATGGTTCCTCAGAAGCGGGTAGACAGGAGATTGTTCTCGTCCCGATCAGGCAGTGACAGCAAGAAGGGTTGATGCGAGGGTCGGGCGATGGGACGTCGTCGCGGCTGCGCTGCACTAGTCGATCAACGTGCCTCCTTTGCACACCGCCGCAACCGCATGTGTAGCATATCGCTTGCATGCAACCCCGGATAGGGTCTCGTTGCATCAGCCCTGCCGCGATTGTCGCTCTGCGGGCGCAGCTTGCGTGGTGCTCGTGTTTGTCGAGGAACAAGGCGGCGGGTGGGAGAAAACGGGGGGTGGTGGATGGAGGGGTTGGCGGGGTCTCGCACGGTCCAGGGGCCTGCGCCCGAGTCGACAGAGAAAGATTAACGACAGTCGACAATTCAAGTCGCGCACAACTCTGACAAGACTTTGGAACTCCGTGCAGTCCGTATTGTTGGGTCTTCCGCAGTATATGATGCAGTGCGGAGTGTGGAGCGTATAGTGGGACGTTCTATAATTACGGTTAATGTTGAAGTCTCTTGTCGCGGCTGATTCAGACATGTCCGGCTCGCTGTGCACATCACCGGTAGGGATCGCAGTCGGCCGCCGTCTGGTCGCTTGTGCGGACTTCGTATCGGCTTTCCAACTGCCTCGTAAACCTCATCAACTTGGCCCTGCTAGTTCCGGGGCAAGTCGGCACCGCCAATAGAGGCGGCTGATCCGATAAGCAGGGCCCGTACGAGTAAGCCGAGCCGCGCTATTAATACCAAGGTTGTGTGTACATACGTAGTGGGTGGTGGGTGGTGGGCGGCGTTCCTCATCAAAAAGATCCAATCCAAATCTCTTGCGCCGACACGGTGCGATTCCGGGCGACCCCGGGGTAGGGATCTGTTCGTGTCGGCCATGTGCGTTGGTTTCCGGACTCGTCAACCGCATCCGTCAGATTTCCGAGGTACGTCACCAACGGGAGGTGACGACAACTTCAACGGCCAACGGCACCACGGGCGGCAGACATTCGGCTTCGCGGCATTGAATCGCCCTGGAGTCGATCTTGGCGGTTTCAGCCGCAATGCCGCGAGCTGGCCGGCAGGTACCCCGGGGCCTTGGCGTCTTCCTGGCTTATGAGCGAGCTCGGCGCTGGAACACACCTGGCGACGGGCACCTAAATGTGAGGTACGTTCAGGCACTGTACGGAGCCCTCCGTAGCGGTACTTGGTCCCTGGATCGCGTTGGGGGGAGGTCTGGAGGTGCGCCAGCGTGCCACTCCACATGGCCCAGTGGGGAGGCCCCCCTGTGGCGGCTCCCAGGTTGACACCATCTCGAGCGAGCCGTGCAAGCCGTGCGGTCCGGCGTCTTACGCGTTCGAGGACGACAGCAGCCAGTGCATGGCCGGGCGCAACGGAGACGAAATTAACAGCGTGCGCGTCTGCGCCGAGCTGACGCAGCCGTGGAAGACGCATCCGTGGGAGACGCATCGTGTGCTCTGCGATCTGAAACCGCAATGCAACGCAGCGCCCATTTGGGGCTGAAAGTGTGGCGCAACACGCCCTGCGCGGCGGTCCAGCCAACCAGCCCGACGGCGCCCGCAGGCACTTGCCGCTCTCGGCGCCTGCATGCTGGTACTTTGCCGTGGACAGCGGAGGTACCACTGAGACGGCGGCGGCCCCTGGGCGCTCCACCGTACAGAGTGCTGGTCAGCGCGGGCCCACCGCAACCCATCATGTGGCTCCCGATCGTCAAGGTTCACGCCAGACAGGCGCGGGCGCTCAGCACCGTGCTGCCGCCGCTGTCGAGCCTCCCGAGTCGCCAAATCAACGGCACGAGACAAGTCGTCGCATGGGCTTTGTTTGCCCAGCACGCGTCCGTCTTGGCAAGCAGCCTTCACCGCCGCCCCATAATTTCCAGCACTCCCGTCCTCCGACTCGGCCGCGAGACAGGAAGCCTGGCTCCATGTCCGAGTCTTCTGCTCTTGGCTGATCACTCGCCTCGCCGCGCCCCTTTTCGTCCTCCCATCCATCCGGCTTCTTTCTTATTTCTTCCTTCCCATTCCGAGCATGTCCTTGCGCCGATGAGACAGCCTCTGGCATCCGCCCGCTCGCTCCGCCGTTCAGTCGCTTCTTGTTTGCTCGCCGTGCTGAAACGCTGAACCAACGCTCCAGTTATAATATCTTATAAGCTGCAGCCTGCTGCTGCGCCACGCTTTGCCGGTCGCTACCTGCGCATATCCTGGGCCCCTCCACCTCCGCGACAATGGCTTCCATCCCCGAGGCGGTTGTCGACTCGGTCAAGAAACTCGGCCTCAATGGCGCCTCGGAGCACACCAATGGCGGCTTCAACGGCGAGGTCAAGGTCCGCACCATCTGCTGCGTCGGTGCCGGCTATGTCGGTAAGTCGTGAGCTGTCCTGTACTCCCGCAATTCCGCCGTCTCGTTGCCCTCGTGACCACCTCGTCTCGCAGTGCCTGGGGGGCAGCTGGGACGTCATCGCAACACCAATGCACCATCGCCATCACCACCACGAGCCATTGGCTGACCCATTTGCTCCCTCMCTCCCACAGGAGGCCCAACTGCCGCCGTCGTCGCTTTCCAAAACCCGCACATCAAGGTGACGGTCGTCGACCGCGACGAGAACCGCATCCGCCGCTGGAACTCGCGCCACCCGCCCATCTACGAACCTGGCCTGCACGACATTGTCCGCATTGCCCGTGATGGCGGCCGCGAGACGTGCTTCTTCAACGAGCCCACCTCGGACTCCGAGGGCTCCTCTGTCGACGATGGCGAGACCACCGTGCCTCGCCGCCCCGGCAACCTCTTCTTCACCACCGACGTCGCCAAGAGCATCGCCGAGGCCGACGTGGTCCTCGTTGCCGTCAACACCCCCACCAAGGAGCGCGGTGTCGGCGCCGGGAGCGCCACCGACATGACTGCCTTTGAGGCCGTCACCGGTGTCGTTGCTCAGTACGCCCGAGAGGGTGCCATCATCGTCGAGAAGAGCACTGTCCCTTGCCGGACGGCCCAGCTCGTGGCCGATACGGTAAGTCCACCTGCGCTTCCCGTGAGATGGAGCCAGGGTCTCTAACGCCGCTACCACGCAGCTCTCCATGCACCGGCCCGGTGTCCACTTCGAGATTCTCTCCAACCCCGAGTTCTTGGCCGCCGGGACAGCCGTTAATGACCTACTCTACCCTGACCGCATCCTCATCGGCTCCGCGCCGACGCCTTCGGGAAAGAGGGCTGCCGAGGCCCTGGTTGGCGTCTATGCCGCATGGGTGCCTCGCGATCGCATTCTGACCACCAACGTCTGGTCCTCGGAACTCGCCAAGCTTGTCGCCAACTCGATGCTCGCCCAGCGCATCTCGAGCATCAACTCCATTTCGGCCGTGTGCGAGCAGACGGGTGCCGACGTCGACGAGGTGGCCCGCGCCATTGGCGTAGACCCTCGGATCGGCAACAAGTTCCTCATGGCCGGCATCGGCTTCGGAGGCAGCTGCTTCAAAAAGGACGTTCTGAACCTCGTCTACCTAGCCGACACCATGGGCCTACCCGAAGTCGGCGAGTACTGGCGCTAGGTGGTCAAGATGAACGAGTACGCCCGTGACCGGTTCACAAACCGCGTCATCAAGTGTCTCAACAACACCCTGGTGGGCAAGAAGGTTACCATCCTCGGCTACGCCTTCAAGAAGAACACGTCCGACACCCGCGAGGCGCCCGCGCTCGAGATGGTCAAGACGTTGCTAGAAGAGCGTCCCCGAGAGGTGGCCGTCTTCGACCCCTGCTGCAACCCCATCGTCATCAAGGACGAGATCAAGACGCTGCTCGGCCCCGTGGCCGCGGGCAACAACATCTCGGTCTACGGAAACGCCTACGACGCCTGCAATGGCAGCACAGCCGTGGTCATTGCGACGGAATTCGACGGGTTCCGGAACCAGCCCGTTCCCCAGCCGAAGCCCGTGCCAGCTTCCCAGGCCACGCCCAGGATGATCGGTCGCAAGCCCAACCCCAAGTCCGACCCCCGGCCGTTCACGTCTTCGGCGCCTACCGAGAACGACATGCTCGCGCTGCACAAGCACCTCGTGCAGCGAGCCGGCGAGACGTCGGACGACCCGCTCGACCGATTCAACGCGGAGCCGTCGTGCGGCGAGGACTGCCCCGACTGCCTCCAGGAGCGGGAGAGCAAGCAGACGGGCCACGCCACCGGTATGGGCAGCGCCGAGGAGTACCGGCCCAAGGAGCGGATAGACTGGGTGCGCATCGCCGACACCATGGCCAAGCCCCGGTGGGTGTTTGACGGCCGGGGCGTCATCGACTCGCGCGAGATGGAGAAGCTGGGCGTCAGGGTAGAGAGCGTGGGCCGGCAGCACCGGTTCTAATAGCCAGGGGGAATACCTGGACCAAACGTATTGTCAACGGCCGTAACTAAGATTCTTGGATGTTGCATTGGTGGCCTCGCCGCGACCGAGAGCACCGCTACTGTTTTAATAGGCATGGGCACGAGTCTTGACAGGCTCATAGAAATT
>LFRF01000017.1:99528-195218 GCA_001189435.1 Tolypocladium ophioglossoides CBS 100239 | reverse complement strand
GGGTGGGTTAAAACACGGCGACACAGCGTTGGAGATGCGCAGTGGCCAGCAGATGGGGACTGCTGGATGGATCTTCCGAGGACCTGCCTCGTTGCCACCGGCGATTTATATTATCGAGTTCAATTCATAGCGGGTGCCGACGGCGTGCATCCATGTCTCTTAACACGCCAATGCGAGGTGGTCAGTATGAGGATCCGTGATATTAATAATCAGCCACAAAACGACGTCAACCCTCTTCTAGCGTAGGCCTCGCCAACCGCAACGAACTATCACGCCTCTGCTGGGAACCACGGTGACGCGAGTCGGCCCTGCACCTCTTCTCTCGGCCGTCTGAGACGGCAAGGGCCGCCGCGTAGCACTGCCGGGGCTCACATCGCACCAGGCAGAGGTTGCTCAGGCGGTGTTTCAGACGGCGATCCACCGGGTCTCAGCGAGAGGGGACGGAAACGGCACCAAGTGCAGCCTGCGCGAGCACGGGCGGGAGCAAGGAGCAAGGAGSAAGGCGCAGCAGCGTCGTACTGTGCGTGTTCCGTTGGACGGCGAGGCGATGATGGGAGGTGCGTCAGTCCTCCGGGGAGGGCTCGCGCAGCCGCAGCGACGTGCTGAGATGCCCCTTGAAGCGTTTCAAGCTGCAACGTCCGACGAGGCCTCCTCCCCGGCGACGGATGCTGGCTTGAACAGAACATGGTTCACTCGAACGCCGTCGATGAATGAGTTGCCATAGACGGCACAGCATCGCACTTACGCCCTCGCGGTGCAAGATCTGCGTGTTTGCTCACCGAGACGCGGCGCATCGCGACACCACCGCCATGAAGTCGGCCCACGCCGGCCTCGTCGTCTTCTCCGGCCTCGCGGCCCTGGCGGCGGGCGAGGCGCTGCCGCCCGAAGACATCCCCATCCAGTGCGCGACCATCTGCGGGCCCATGGTCGAGCTGACGGCGCTGTGCAGCCCGCGCGGCAAGCTCGCGAAGCGGCGGCGTCTGGACGACCCGGGGCGGTTCGGGGGCAACGGGCTGGCGGCCGGCGTGCGCGCTGACGATCGCCTTGAGAGGCGGAAGTTTGTGACGCTCGTGCCGGCGCCGACGTCGTTTCCGTATGAGCTGACGGCGAGTACCACGACGACGGGGATTGTGGCGACGAGCTCATCTACCTCTTTGTCACGGCCATCACCACCACCACCACCACCATCATCATCATCGTCGTCGTCGTCGTCGTCGTCGTCACTCGCTGTCCAGGAAGCTTGCACGACAACGACAATATCCTCTCGCATCACGCCCGCCATCGCCACGCTGCCTCCCACCACGACGCGCACTTTCCATCACCCGCCGCGGCCGCCGCCGCCAGCACCACCTGCTCCGCCGCCAGCAGCTCGCGTATCCTCCTCACAACCGGCACCCTGGCCAGCGACAACAATTGGCATTTCTCCCAGCGCCAATGGCCCACCGGGAACGACGACGACGATGCCTCCGCCTGCGTCGAGTAGCAGCTCCAGGCTTCTCCAAGACACCACGAGCGGAGGCAGCCAGATGGAGCAAATGGGCAGACCGGCCATGTCAGCGGCCATGGACGCCGAGGAAAAGTGCGTGTGCCTGAACCGCAGCTTCGACGTGGCCCAGGTCGCGGGGCTGTGTGCGAGCTGCATCATGCAGGCCGGTTACGTGCAGAACAGTGAGTCCAACATACCCAGGCTGTCTACTCTCCCCTTGCGTGCTATGCTGCAGGGTGGCTAACGCGTGGCAGATATGCACGTCATCATGTCGACGTGCAACTTCCCGCCTCTGGACTACACGCCCAGCAAGGACAGCGAGGCCAACAATATCGACGTCGTGGCGAGCGCGCCGTCAGCGGTCTGGGGCCAGAAGGCGGGCGTTGCGAGCGAGGCACCGCGGACGGCGGGTTTGGGGGCTGCGGTTGTGGTTGCGGCTGTATGCTTTGTGATGGGTGCGGCCGTGTTTTTGTAAGGCGGCCGTGTGGCTGCCGATGCTTTGGCACCTCGATCCCTGAGCTTCAGATATCCAAGTCTGTCCAGCTGGAGGCTCACCAGGGTGTGTCTTGGACCCCGACAACCTGTTGTGTGCAGCAGAGTTCCCGTCGTTTCTTAAGCAAGGGCGTAACAGAAGCTTGCTTTTCCATGTCGGATCTGGCGAGAGGGTGTCGGAATCTTACTTTTTGGGCACCGATGTGACGATACGCTTGATGTTGTTACGGAGGATGAGTCGACGTATGAAGTCCGACGGACTACTCAGTATAGGGTAGGATGGCAACGAACATGCTGAGGTTTGGACCATGAATATTGCTCCCTGATGAAACCGGTGATACATCCACATCAAGTGTCAAGACCAAGCAGCATCCCTGCTTGTCGTCAGCCGATGGTGGCTGGAGGAGCCACGGAGTTGTTGGTTCCGACATGCCGCTTCTCCGCCGGCGGCGATAGCATTAATTCCGGCCCTGCCGTAGCCGAGATGCGGCGCCGCGATCCTCGTCAACGGCATCATCGACATCTACAAATTGCGACGTCTCGCCAGGCCCTGCGTCATCTCCTCGTCTCTCTCCTCAGCGTGCTTCTTGCTAACTGAAGTCGAGCCGCATTGGATCGGCTCCAAGACAGCCCCAAGACAGCCGTTGCCGAATCCGGACTTCAAGTAGTGAAAGCCCGGCCGGCCGGCCCCACCTCACGGGCTTCACCATGCACCTCATCCTCACTGGCGCGACCGGCCTCGTCGGGTCGTGCGTCCTGGACGCCATGCTCAAGGCCGAGGACATTACCAAAATCTCCATCCTCAGCCGCAGGCCCGTCAAGATGGCCGAGGACCGCGGGGACCCGCGTATCAACGTCATTCTCCACAAGGACTTCGAGACGTACGACTCCGAGGTGCTGGAGCAGCTGAAGGGCGCCGACGGGTGCGTCTGGGCGCTCGGCATCAGCCAGACAAAGGTCGACAAGCAGGAATACGTCAAGATCACAAAGGACTTCGCCCTCGCGGCGGCAAGGTCCTTCGCCGCGCTGTCCCCGTCCGAGGCGCGGCCCTTCCGCTTCGTCTACGTCTCCGGCTCCGGCGCCACGCAGACGCCGGGCCGCTTCTCCCTCATCTTCGCCCGCGTCAAGGGCGAGGCGGAGCAGGCGCTCGCGGACCTGACGGCGGAGCTGCCGACGCTGCGGGCGGACACGGTGCGCCCGTCGTATGTGGACTCGTTGAGCCACGAGACCATCAAGCCGTACATCCACGGCCCGGGCATGCTGTACAACGTGAGCGCCGCCACGATAGGGCCGGCGCTCCGAGCTGCCTTCAAGAGGATGTACTCGCCGACGGAGGCGCTGGGCGACTTTTTGACGCAGATGGCCATGGGCAAGGTGGATGGCAAGCTCGAGGGCCGAGGGGCTTTCAGGCTGGGGCCGTCCTGGGTGGTGGAAAATGTTGGGTTCAGGAGAATCATGGGCCTGTAGGCGGGTCGTCGGACGGAGGAGCGAGCACTTGATGGATTTAATAGCTGGAAAAGCATGGCCATGCTGCAGCTGGCATGCTGCACTTCAACGAGAGCGAGCACTTGATGGATTTAATAACTGCTTGGGGAAAAGCATGCCCATGCGGCAGCTGACATGCTGCACGTCAGAGAGAAGGGAGGAACCCAATTCTTGATCAATCCAATCGAAGTAACATGGATCCTACCAGGGCCCTCGACAAACTACCATAGTCCTCCAAAAGCTCCTGAAACTCCTCACTCTTCCATAATTCCTCAACCTTGCAGGCAGCATAGTGGACCACGAGCTGTCTCAGCCTCTCTGGAACCAACTCTACGTAACAGCATCGCAACAGTGCCACGATGTTGTCGAGTCCGTTTGTAGATACAACGTACTCTACCAAAGCCCGGTGGAGCTTATGGAAAGAAAGCTTCATTAGTCGGGCGATCCCATAGTGGTCTCCCAGGATGTAGACTCGAGTGTGGTGGATGAATATATCTGCGTGGTCTTTTGGCCCCTTCTCGGCTTGGTGAGTTCCATCGTTGACATAACCAGACGAGTCGAGGCGCCAAGAATCCTGGAAGTCATTCCATAGCATCTCTCGTTTTGCCATGTTCTTCTTTCGTCGGCGAACACCGAACCAGTCGTCGAATGCGTCCTCAACGAGAGGCTCGGACTCAAGTTTGGGCTCAGGCTCGSGCTCGGGCTCGGGCTCAGGCGCCTCAGTAGGCCAGGCCTCAGCAGCAGCAGGCTCGGGCTCCTCAGTAGGCCAGCCCTCAGCAGTCTCAGCATCTCCAGTCCGTGGCTCGTCAACTGGCGGGCCCTCAAACTCGTCCGCCTCCACTTGATCTCGACTGTCGGTAGAATTGGCGCTGACGCTTGATGCGGTCGCAATAAGCGACTCTGGAGTGTCGTATTCTCCAGTGTACACGTACTGCCAAAAACTGATAAAGGTCCTCTCGTCGATGTCATCCCACGCCACCGAACAGTCAACTGCTTCCTTGAATCTTCCGTGTACCAAGGCATCGAGAACAGGGGATTGGTGCGCAACGAGGGCAGAATGTATGGTGAACTCTCGTTTGTCTGGGCCAACGAGGAACCGGAGCGGCTTGGATGTGGCGACACTGGACCACGTTCAGCCCTTCCGATCCAGTCGGGACCGGACGATGTGGTGTGGATGAACTCACGCTTTCTTCGATATGCCTTCCATTTCTCATGCGACGACCGAAGCTTTCCTGATGTGCAAGCTGGACACCGCAGCAGTGCAACTTCTTTGGCAGGGAGCCGCGCCGAGGCCTCATATGTGCCGGGTATGAGGGGTAAGTGAGTGCCTGGACGTATGTCTCATCGCACAGTCGTGGACTCGTACGGAGTAGCTAGTTCTTTGGATGCAGCCTGACCATGCAGGCATCAATGCAGGTATACCCAACCGACTGCCACAAGGGTTGCCCCACGACAATTCCTTGCAGGCTGAGATGGCTTCGAGATGGGATTGCCGTAGCTTTGAGGAAGCCCAATCTGTTCCTCGAAACATCTGGAAGGAATCTGTTCATGCTGAGGCTCGAGAGTCGGGAGCTGTATACTGTAATCGAACCTGCTCTTGTTGACAACGGGCCTCGTTTCAAGATACCTTGATGCCCTTCCGATGTACGTGAATGAGACAATGTACCTGTTAAAAAGAGAATACCTACATGTTCATCCTTGCGTCCATCCGGCAATCTCTCGGATATGCACATCTACGCAGGTCCCCCATCTGCCCTCCACCCCCAACGCCAAATACCACCCAAATGCCGCCGGCAGATCCCTCTGCCTAAACTCCGTTTTCCGCAACCCCTGTCGTTGCCAAATGTCGGTCATTACAACGCATCCCACGCCCCAAAAGCTTCGCCCACAGCCTGCCCCTCGTCCGGCGTCACCGCCATCTCCAGCAGCTCGTGCGCCGCTTCGACCACCCCGCCGTCAATGCCCGCCTCAATGACCAGATCCTCCTCCGCAAACGACAGTCTCCCCAGCGCGAGCAGATACCGCTGGCTGCCGCCGTGCGCCATGGACAGCTTCTGGCTGATGTCGGCTACGTTGGACGTGCCGGGGTCGGTGACCAGCATGTGGACGAGGAGGACGCTCTGGGAGATGATGCGGTATAGGTCCGCCGACGCCGTCGAGTCGGGAAGCCGCAGCGAGGGTGATGCGAGGGCGTCGGGCACTGGGGGTAGAAAAATGGATGGAGGAACAGGCTGGTCGTACAAGTCATCGATGGATGCGCTCAGGCATGTGACCAGACGGGGTAGAGCGTTGTCGTGCGACGCGAGCTGCAAGGCGCCGAATGGGCATCTGGCAAACGCAATGAGCGTCCGCAGCGCCGCCAGACGTACTCGTCTCCTCTGCTGTGGTGTCGCTGCAGAACGCGAGTGGTGCTCGGTGAGCTTGGCCGACACTCGATCAATGATGGCTTGTGCAACGACCCCTGATTCCACCTCCTCGCTTATGGGTCCAATGGACCCCGACAGCGACGAAGAGGCCAGAAGGTCAAGCACGCTAACAATATCACTCAACGTCTGTCTCGGCGTCAGGAGGAGAAGCACCAGGTCTAGCGACATGAGCCTCCAGAACTCAACGGCGGTGTGCTCGAAGCCGCTCTCCGCCTCGCTGTGCGTCGTGGCACAGGCCATGGCCGAGGTACATAGCAGCGAGAGTATCTGCGTAGTGTCAATGTGTTCCTCCAGGAAGCCGTACATGTCGCCGTTGGACAGGTTGTCGTCGGGGGCACGGCGTCGGCCTTCAGCCAGGATGACGATCGTCGCCTGGGCGACGGGGGCGAGGTTGGTGATGACGAGCGGCACCACCGAGATGGTGTGAAGGTCAAAGGTGAAGGAGATGAGCGAGACGAGATACTTGACGGGCTCCCAAAACTGCTCCTCGAGGCATCTGGTCCACAGTGAGATGATCTGTTCAGCAAAATCGACGAGCAGCTGTATTGGTCGATGGGGGTTGCCCATCAGCGGCAGCTTCTCAAAGATCATGGAGGCAAGTGACGTGGCTGTCGGGTCAGAGGGAAATGCGAATCGCGCCAAGGTATCAAAGGTCGGTGGCTGCTGGTGAAAGGCACCGTGGTCAAGAACCAGCTGGAGAAACTAAAAGACGCGTCAGGCCGAGACCTCTTGCGGATGCAGCCGTTGCCATGAAGCCTTACCTCAAAGGGAGCCGTAGGAGCCGCCACTACAACCAAAGGCTGGGTTGCCTGTGTGGCAGGCTTCTCGTCACCGCCCATGACCACATCCTCGGTGTGTATGTCTAGTGCCGCCATGGGACTGTCGACTACCGGGCGTTTCCTTTTCCCTTTGCTCGGCGTCCTCTCCCCGACGTTGGCGGCCACCGAACCGGAGCCCTTGCCCCGTCCCCGACCTTTGCTCGGGCTCACGGCCATGTCCACCTCGTCGAAGCCATCGGCCAATCCCCACGTCTTCACCGTCTTCTTGGGCGTCGCAAAGCCTGCGCTGGTTCCGCTCGCGGTGTCCTTCCTGCGGGCTCGGTCGCTAACCTCCCGCATGTCCCGCTGCAGAAACTGCAGTTCCGTGCTAGCGCTCTTTTCGGCCGCGACGGCAGCCTCGACGATACGCTCTTGCTTTTCCAGCTGCTCGGCGTTGAGCTTCCTGAGGCGTGCGATCTGGGCGTCGAATTCCTGCTGCGTCTTGGTGGACTTGGCTCGGATGATGGAGGCTTCGCCACGGGCGGCATTGAGCTCGGCCTGGAGTGCCTTCACGCGCTGCTGCAGCGCCGAGACAATGTCGCCAGGTTGGGGCTGCGATGCTTGCGATGCTGCACCAAAAGGATTCGGCGGGAGCGGTGACCGAGCACCCTGGGGCTGGGGCTGGAACCGTTGAGATCCGGGGAACGCCTGGTTGGGGGGGCCGGCGCCGGGCAGACGAGCCCGAGCCGCTGCCATTGCCGCGCCGGGTCGGTTGACGGAGGCGATGGTGGGATTCCATCTCGGGTTGGGAGCTGGAGGGAGGGATCGTGGCGGAGCTTGCGAACCTGCCTGGCGTTGCTGCTGTTGCTGCTGTTGCTGCTGTTGCTGTCGTTGCTGTCGTTGCTGCTGTTGCTGTTGCTGCTGCTGCTGTTGTTGCTGCAGTCGTTGCTGCTGCTGCAGTCGTTGTCGCTGCTGCAGGGTATTGTCGATGACGGGACGCCCTATGGGAATGCCGGCATCATTGGTCACCTCGGTGGTGTCCAGATCGTCGTCCTCCTCCCAGCCATAGTCGGAGTAGTGGTGCTGCGCATCCTGGGACACAAGCTTGGCCTGGGAGAGCTGCAAGGCATTTCGCTCAAGTTCCTGGAGCGCGTTGTCGGTCAAGTCGTCGAAGCCGTCGTCCGAAAACTCGTCAAGGTCCATTTCCCGTGATCCAATGTAGCGGCGACATTGGAAGBGCGTCTTCCATGGAGCCTTGGCTGAGGGATCGTGTCGCTGCTCCAGCACKTGCCTCGCGCAAGGCGATTGATGGAAGCTCGTCGTTGCGCGTCGCGAGGTAACGTGTTTGGGTTAATTAGCGGCAGTGAGGCTGAGTGCGCGTGCATGTGGCTGGCGACCCCGACCCGAGGGTCGGTGGCTGAGCTGGCCCGTGCTCTCTGAATGTGGGAATTGGTGCCACGAGTTGAGCGAGGTAAATCGACACCACGCTTCCAACACGTGACGGATACGCTGGCAGTGCTGTTTCGCACCGCCGCATCGGACTGTCTTTAAACGCACTAATTGACTTCATGGCCGGGTTATGATGCTCGGCGTGCATAGGTGCGCGATGTTCCGGCAGAAACCTGGTTTGGGCAGCACGCATGGCTCACAAGACATGGGTGCCGTCACGGCGGCACGGCACGTCAGGGACCAGTACTCGTAGTTTGTGCTGCCACGCCGGTGCGCTCCTGGCGAGTATTAAACAAAGACAGGGCAATTTGCGAGTACAGCCCAACAATGAGGAGTCTCTCGCCCCGGCAGGCACCGCATCAACCAGGCAGCTCTGCGACAGACAAGCATGTCGAGTGGAGGCGTCGCTGGGGAGTCGATGATCCGTCCCGAGCTGCCGTCTCGAGCTCCAAACGTCCAAGCGCAGCAATTCCCCAACCCGTATCGTGGCCCACAGAGACCGCAGCTGACATTACTGTCTTTGACCCCATCTCCGGCTGGGCAGGGACAGGCGCAGACGCAGACGCAATGGAGGAATTTGTTTTCCTCGACGCGCCCAACCTGTGTTGAAACTCTAACCAAGCAAGCTCCGCGCTGTGGCAGACATTAGCACTAATAATAGGCGGCCACCTCTGACGTAGCCCAGCCACTAAAGCCGGCCCCGTCTTTCAGGGCAGCCAGCTCTGCGAAAATCCCATCCCAGCACCCACCAAACTCCGAGGACCAACAACCGCGCCGCCAACCTCGACGCTCAACATCCAGCCTTGCTGCTGCTGCCCCCGACACCTGMTGCTGCTGTCCCCGACACCAACACGCGGCCGTCATCCTCGAGCGCACACGGTAGCGGACGAGCCCCCGACGACTGTCCTCGTCCTCCGCTCCACGGCGCACGCATAGCCCCCCCGTCGGCCCCTGCTCGAGCCCGCAACCCCGGCCACGGTCCCGAGCAATCCGTGCGTGGCTTGCTTACCTGACGCGACGCCGTCGACCTGCTGCGCCGACCTCTGAGCGCCAACGTCGTCGCAGACACGACATGGACACGCACACGCCCATCTCCATCGCATCACGGCCACCATAGGCAGGTCACGGAGAGGCGTCCGCTTCCCCCACGCCGGCGTGGTCAACGGCCACGCCAGTGGCTCCGAGGGCCGCCGGTCGAGCTTCAGCGGCAGCGAGGACGGCTCCGGCTCGCCCACGCGGACCCGGGCCAAGGCGCAGGGCCAGCTGGCTCCCGTGCAAGAGGTATGATTCCTGGACAGCCTCCTCCCGTTCCCCGCTGCGCGCTGCGTGGCACGCATCGCGGCGTCGCTGGCACACGCCCCGGCTGAACACGACCCGGCTGACCACGCCTTGAGCAGAAGCAGCCCACGGCCGAGGAAGAGTACCAGAAGAAAAAGGCAAACTTCTACACGCGCACCTTCTGGACGTTTAGCATGCTCGCCATGTTCTTCACCGCCCTCTTCATGGGCCACATCTACATCATCGCCATCATCTCCGCCGTCCAGATCGTCTCCTTCAAGGAGGTCATCGCCATCGCCAACGTCCCCAGCCGCGCCCGCTCCATCCGCTCCACAAAGAGCCTCAACTGGTACTGGCTCGCCACCACCATGTATTTTCTCTACGGCGAGAGCGTCATCTACTACTTCAAGCATATTGTCCTCGTCGACAAGGTGCTGCTGCCGCTGGCCACGCACCACCGCTTCATCAGCTTCATTCTCTACGTCTTTGGTTAGTCATCGCCGTGGCCGTGGCCGCTTCCGACCCTGCGCGCCTTCAGCTAACCAAGGCCCATGCACAGGCTTCGTCTCGTTTGTCGCCACGCTCAAGGCCGGCCACTACAAGTTCCAGTTCACCAACTTTGCCTGGACGCACATGGCGCTGTACCTCATCGTCGTGCAGGCCCATTTCGTCATGAACAACATCTTCGAGGGCATGATCTGGTTCTTCCTGCCCGCCGCGCTCGTCATCACAAACGACATCTTTGCGTACGTCTGCGGCATCGCCTTTGGCCGGACCCAGCTCATCAAGCTCTCGCCCAAGAAGACGGTCGAGGGCTTCGTCGGCGCGTGGATCATGACGGTCATCTTCGCCATGTTGCTCGTCAACATCATGGTCCGCTCCAAGTACTTTATCTGCCCGGTCAATGTAGGTGCCTCCGTATTGGGTGGAACGGGCCATGTCGCCGTGGCGTGTGGTCTTGTTGCTGACGGCCGCCCCTAGGACCTCGGCGCCAATATCTTCACGGGCCTGCAGTGCGATGCAAACCCCGTCTTCATCCCTCGCACGTACCACCTGCCGCAGTTCTTCTTCCTCCCTCCCAACACGACCTTTTCCCTCACGTTCGCGCCCATGCAGCTCCACGCGCTGGTCCTGGCGTCGTTTGCCTCGCTGATTGCGCCGTTTGGCGGCTTCTTCGCGTCCGGGCTGAAGCGCACCTTCAAGATCAAGGACTTTGGCGACTCGATCCCCGGGCACGGCGGCATGACGGACCGCATGGACTGCCAGTTCATCATGGGCTTCTTCGCCTACATGTACTACCACACGTTCATTGCGGTGTACAAGGTGACGCTGGGGTCTGTCATCGAGACGGCCATTACGAGCCTCAGCCCGGACGAGCAGGTCGAGCTTGTCAAGGGCATGGCGCGGTACCTCGGAAACCAGGGCGTCGTGCCGGAAAAGGTGAGGCCAAACCCCATCCGACGGTCCGAAAAGCCCGTGGCTGACGGAGCGTATAGTTCCTGCAATGCATCGACACGGCCATGTCGAAACGGTGAGCACCGGGCGGTGACGGCCGTACCGTCACCCTGTTTTCGTTGCATCGACCAGCTCCTTTCTTTTTACAAGCCATTTCGCCCAAACAGAAGTCTTGCATTTGCCGGCGCGCATGGGTGTGGACGCCAGTCAGACTGGACCACTGGGCATGGAAAACGGCACGATGCCGGCAGCGCCAGGAGGGGCGGTGTGCCTGCCGCTTGGGCATTCGCAATGATGAGACGGCTGTTGAATCGCGAGAATTGACGGATCCGAACATGGCTGGGCTCGTAGGGCAGTTGACCAATCACCGCGGTAGTGCACGTTTGATGATGCAAAGGCCGCCGCTCCTGTTTACTCGTATGCTCGCATGCTCGCCGTCGTCTTGCATAATGTTGCCCCTGGTCAGCCTGGCCCAAACCCTGGTGCCCCCGGTCGGCCTGGCCCAAACCCTGGTGCCCACGTGTGGCGCTGGGTGCTGCTGGAACCGGGATGCAGACGGGTAACTCGGGCCGTCCTGGCAGTCATGCTGTGCCTCCCCCGCTCAGCTGCGGGAGACAGATCGTCGCGGGTCGACACTTGGCAACGACTCGGTGAGATATAACCAGGTCCAAGTCGCCTCCGCCATCGTAGACGCCGCGCAGAGTCCTGGCACTGCAACCACCCATCCGCCTCGCACCATGGCCGACGCCGCCAAGCCCGCGCCCGCGCCCGCGCCCGCGCCCGCGCCCGGAGTCCAAGTCCAAGCCGAGGCCGGCGCCGGCGCCAAGGCCGGGTCCGCCGCCGGCGCCGGAGCCGGAGCCCAACCCCCAGCCCAACCCCAAGCCGCGGCCCAGGTCGAGCCCGGGGTCGAGGTCGAGGTCGACAGCGACGAGATCGACTCGGCCTACGGCGACGCCTCGTCCGCCAGCACCTCGCTCCGCAGCAGCATCTTGCGCTATGAGTGGAAGCACGGCCGCCGCTACCACAGCTACCAGGCCGGCGCGTACAGCTTCCCCAACGACGAGCGCGAGCAGGACCGCCTCGACATGGTGCACCACGCCTTCTTCCGCCTGCTCAACGACCGGCTCTTCCTCGCGCCCATCAACCCCAACGGCCTCAGGGTGCTCGACGTCGGCACCGGCACCGGCATCTGGCCCATCCACCTCGGCGACCTGTACCCCGGCGCCGACGTCGTGGGCAACGACCTCAGCCCCATCCAGCCGACGTGGGTGCCCACCAACGTGCGCTTCCTCGTCGACGACGTCGAGCTCGACTGGGCGTCGCCCGCGCGCTACGACTACATCCACTGCCGCCTGCTGGCCGCCTCCATCGCCGACTGGCCGCGCCTCTTCCGCCAGATGTACGACTCGCTCGCCCCCGGCGGCTGGCTCGAGCTGCACGAATCCGTCAACACCATGTACTCCGAGGACGGCTCGCTGACGCCCGACAACGCCCTCGTCGAGCTCACCCTCGGCATGTCGCGTGCCTGCGACGTCACCGGCCGCACTCTGGATCCGGCGCCACACTTCACCGCCTGGGCCGCCGCCGCTGGCTTCGACCGCGTCGACGAGCAGCGCTTCAAGATGCCCATCGGCACCTGGCCCAAGGACCCGCGCCTCAAGGAGGTCGGCGCCTTCATGAGGCTCAACTTCTTCGAGGGCGTCGAGGCCTTTACCGCTGTGCTGCTGCGCGACGTCCTGGGCTGGGCCCCCGAGGCCGTCGAGCTGATGAACTCACGCGTGAGGGCCGTCACGCGCCGCAAGGACGTGCACCCCATCCTCGACGTGCTCGTCGTGACGGCCCAGAAGCCGCTGCAGCCCAAGGGGTAGGCCCGGGGCCTGAGAGGGGGGGGGGGAGAATGGGAGGGGGGGCAGCTTCATTTGATAGCGAGCATGGCGTTGTGGCGGCGTCGACCAAGACGCGCATTCATTTTCATATTCGATGGGCTAGCAATAGGCTTCCAAGATAGGTAACGACATCATGAATCAACGTGTATGTGGGAGTCCCTTGACGAGGCGGAGACGCGTCATTTGCGGGATGCAGGCATCCCACCCATCACGTGACAACCCGACGTCTCCTCAACACCAAACGCCAGCCCGTGTCCCAAACGCCTCAACACCATCCATGCAACGGCCCATCCCAAGCATCACTCAAAAGACCCCTTCCCAAGCAGCCCCCCTACAACCCCAACCCTCCTCGCCGCCCCCTTCGCCTTCTTCTCCTCCCGTCGCCGCTCGCTGTCCCTCATCTTGACCCGCACCTCACCCTCCCTCGCGAACCCGCCCACGCCGCTCCTCTTGCCCGCCCCCTTCTTGATCTTGGCGTCCTCGCCGAACTCGCCCGTGCTGCCCACCGCGCCCGCCGTCGCAGCCACGCCGCCCGAGCTGGTCGAGCTGTCCGACATGAGCGTCGAGTTGGTCGTCGCGCGGCGCAGCAGGGCCGGCACCTTGAACGAGGACGAGCCGGCCGTCTGCGCCGCCGCGGCAAAGGCGAGCCGGGCGCTCGAGTTGGACGCCGTGGAGGCGTTGCGCTTCAGGCTGATGCGGTCGACCACCGCGGTGTTGCCCCGACGCGGCTTCGGCGCCTGGTTCTCCTTGTCGCTGCGAGGCGATGCCGGATGCCCGTCCTCCTCGTCACTCTCGGAGCCAGCCTCCGTCGCAGGGATGACGGACCCTTGTCGCTCCTCCAGCAGGTCCGACAGCGTCTCGCGCACTTGTCCGATATTCGACGGCTTTTGTGCGCCCTTGGTCCGCCTCATGTGCGCAGGAGCCCTGTTCTCTCCGGACACCCCCAACGGCTGCTTCACGGCCTGGCTGTCCGGGATGGTCTGCTCCTGCCGCCGCTGTGCCGCATCGCCGTCGTCCTGGGACTGCAACTGCGACTCGGCCGGCTCTTGCGTGGCCATGACGTCCAACACGTCCATCTCGTCTTCACTGCCCCGGTCCTCAATGGTGCGGAGGAAAGCTTGGTTGCCGGGGTCCTCGGCCATCTTCTTGACACGCTCATCCGAAAAGAGAGCCTTCTGCATCTTGGCAAACTGCCGCCGCTTCATCCTCTGACGAGCCTCACCGCCGTCGTCAGAGTCCGACAAGTCGTAATCCGCCCCACGCTTGCGGCGCAACATGCCCGTCGTGATGTCTTTGAAGAGCTTCTCGACCTCCTTTTCGTCATTGGCTCGCTCTCGGTCACTGGGATAGTTAGTACAAGTCCATCGCACAAGGTACGAACCCAGAGGGTACTTACGCGTAGAAGGCGGCCAGCTTGCCCCCATCCACATCGTTGCCAGCGACATCGTCAATGATTTCCTTCAAAGACGCCGTGGACTCGTTGTCGCTGTCTTCGCCATCGGCGCCGCCGAGACCGGCGTATTCGTCCTCGGACTCGTCGGCCTGCTCCTCGATCATCTCCTTGGCCTTGGTCTTTTTCCGGTCAAATTCGTCAATCAGACGCTTGCGCTTCTCCTTTCTCACGCCGTCGGCCATGACGTTGAAGGCATTGTCCGCACTTGGCGTGGCCTTTGTGCTGGCCTCGATTGGCTCTTCCTCAACCATTGGCATCTGCATCTTTCGACGGAGTCTTCCTCTGCGCACCAGTGGGGACTCGTGCGGCACGTCGTCTTCCTGGTCCGCCGCCAAAGTTTCCACCGTGGAGAACGGAGGCTCATTGAACCTCTCCCTGAGGGGCGTGTGCTGCTGTAGCCCGGCGTCTTGGGAAGGCTCAATCATCTGGGACATCTGTGTCTGGAATACATCAGGGAGCAGACTGTCAAGCCCGTGCATCTGAGACTGCGACAGGTTCAGCTGAATGCCTTGCGTCGCGTTTTGGGTCTCCTCTCTTTGAGAATCCATGACCATGTCCTCCGCGGGCTCGTCCATGCTCGCCGAAAAGTTGGAATCCGGGAAGTGGTCAAAGTCGGGCATCATCGATTGCGTTGGTCCGCATGAGGAGCTCATCTGGCTGTCATCCATTGTCCCCGCAAAGATTTGTGTGAGGCCGAGGCCAGCCGGACCATATACAGGGAGCCCAGGGATGAATGTTTTCTTGGATGAACGTAAGACGGAGGTCGGCGCTGCGGGAGAGATGGTCTTTGGTGCTGCGGGCGTCATTTGCGTCGCTGTCCTGATCGGCCTCGGCGTAGCTTGGACTTCGGCCTCGTCGTCGGATAGAACGGCAGTGTACTTCCATGCTCGCCTCTGCTTGACGACGGGCAGCTCAACGGCGTCCTCATCTTCCTCCTGAGCCTCATCGACTTCGGATACTCCGGACTCGGCATCCTCGTCGACAAGAGAGTTGGAAATGCCTTCCTCCACGTCGTCGCCCTCCACGTCATCGTCGTCCTCAGAACCGGACAACTTAATCGCTGACGCCTCAACATCTGCCTCATTAGCCGAGTCCTCGTACTCTTCGTTGTCGCTGTCATCCCAGGCCAATGGGTCCGCTTCACCACTCTCCCTCCTCGCCTTCTTGGTGGCGGCACGCTCGAGTTGCATAATCTGCTGCGCCTCCTCCCTTGCTTTGGCCACGAGGTCCTCGACTTCCTGTTCCTGGCGCTCACGCTCATCTGCGGTCTGAACCACTATCCCCTGCGCCTTGAGCATCTCCAATCGGCGGTCACGCTCGACCTTGGCTTGTTGCTTTGCTCTCTGATACAGCTGGGCATGGAGTTCACCCGCAGTCATGCGAGAATGGTCGTTCTTGCGACGGTTGTCCTCGCCCGGTGACTTTACCAAGGCGAGAGCTTGCAGGACTTTCAAAGAGCGCGACTCCTTGCCCTGCTGGGCGGGGATGTTGTCGAAAATGGCGCTTATCTTGCCCTTTGTCGGTCTAGTAACCTCCAGTTCGTCGTCGGAATCGAGTGTGGCCATGTTCGCAGCCACCGCGGGTAGTCGAACGCGCACGCGGCGTTTGGGTTTCTGAACGGCCTTGTTTATCTTGTCGAGGTCGATGGCCGAAGCCTTGCCCTTGCCCTTGTCCAGTCGCTGCGCTGCAGTATTCATAACATCACTCGAGGACGGCAGCTCCGCATCATCATCCTCGCCCATTGCAGAGTCTGCATTGTGCACGGCCGGCGGTAGGTCTTGTCCCTTCGTGGTCGGTGGGGAGCTTGGCGGCGTGTCCGCATCCTTCATCTCCGCGTCGGTCTGCGGTGTAGTTGGCCGGCTGGAACTGTGCGTCTTGGGGTCTGGCGCCAGTCCGGTGGCGGGTTTGTAGTTGAATCGCTCGAATAGGCTGGCCGTGGATATCTTCTTCCTTGTCCTGGCCTCATGCGCAAGCTGCATATTTCTGGCCATTCGCTGCGTCTCTCGGTTCATCTCCTCAACCGCCTTCTTGCTGGCTTTTCGCGTCGGTCGCGCCTGTTGCGTGAGTCTGCGTCCGCTTTGGTCGTCCGTGATGCCAGAGTCGTTGCCGTCATCAGACTCAAATTGCTCGAGCTCGGATGCGAACTTCTCCTGCCGAGCCCTCTGCTCAGCTTTGCGAGCCTCCTCTGCTGCTTCGCGCGCCAAGCGCTCTTGTCGTTTGCGCTCCACAAGAGCTTTGAAGCGATCCGACTTGATGGCGGGAAGGTCGTTGTCTGATTGCGGGTTGGTGTCAACACTTTTCGCGGGAGAGGGTCGCGTCGGCGAGAAGACGAAGAGACCAGGGCTTGGAGAGCGAGCAGGCTCCCGCGGAGTACGTCGCTGCAGCCGTCGCGGTGCTACAGGGAGACCATCGTCTTCATCCTCCATGTCTGCCATTTCGCCATCACGCGTTTGTTCCACTTCCGCTTCCGCTTCCTCGCGTGCCAGCATCTTCTTGACGCGTTCCCTTGTGCTTTCGGGTACGGCAGCGGTGATCTCGGGTTCCTTGGTCGCGCCCTGCATTCGAGACGCGAGCTTGCCTCTAGGTCGAATGGCCACGTCGGACTCGTCCAATCCGTCGTCATGCCTCGTCTGCTGTTCCGTATTGTTCTGGGTGACAACGTTTGCGTTTGTGTTTGTTCGGGTTGGTGATGCCCCATCCGTCTTCCTCAGTGCCTCACCATCCTCCTCCTCACTACTTTCCACCGTCGCGAGCAGCGCCCTGATCTTGGAGTGCGGCGTCAACGGCTCTGGCGTCCCTCCGCTCGACGCGGGAGACGAGGCTCTCGACGACGCCATTGGGAGAGATCGGGACCAAAATATTCGAATAGCTCAGCAAAATGTGTCGTATCGAACAAGAAGACCAAATAAATAAAAGACTAAGATGCTTCAAAGCATGCTCTAAGCATGATGCGGCTTGGTGTGGATTGTGGTGGATTGGGAGACGGTTGTGCTTAAGTGGACGAGGTGGGGGAGGTTGACACGCGACGCGTTTTTTGGTGGCAACGCGACGCATCAGCCACCCACGGTTCTACTCGTACGGGCGAGAGCGAGTACGTTTGTCGAGGTTGTGTGGCGTCGAGCAAGTTAGGTTAGCGTCATCGCCGGCTCGATCAGGTGACCATCTACAATTCACATCACGCTTTGCGAGCGGCTCCCCGGACACACAATGTCATGCTTTCTTAGCACAAGTACCTCACAGTACTTCGTACCGCTACGGGGCAGGGGGGAACTGAACACACAGCTGGACTGGCCAGACAGCAAGGCAGTGAGGTGGCTGGCTGGTGAGACCGGTCCTCACCCACAAGCAACACGACGACTTGGACCTTACTCCGCGCACCAGAACGCTTCTTTATTGATACTTTTAATGAAACTTTTAATGAGTTATTACCCATGCCACCGCGACCACCACCACCGCGACCACCACCACCCCGGACAGGACGATGCCCCAGGCCCCCGCCTGGAGGACGAGGACCTGCCCCTTTCCACCCCTCGACGCCGCTCCCTCGCCGAATCGCCGGGCTGGGTCCGGGAACGTTAGCTTATACTGTACATGCTTCTGGAAGAAGGGGTGAAAACGTACCCATCGACGACCGGAGAGGTGCCGGGGGCGGAGGGATCCGTTAGTGACCGAACTCGGCGGTTCGGCGCGGAGACGCGGCGAGGGTGTCCAGGGTGGTAAAAGTGGTCGCAGCGGTGGTGGTCCCGCTGGTGGTGGCGTGGGACGGCTTGGGCCGACGTAAACGTGGGCAATTAAAAACCTATTCCAATGATGAGTTTGGGCATATGGAGGGTGATGTGATGGCTTGGGTATATAGAGGGTGATGCTGGAGGATTGACTGGACTTACGCCATTTTTTGGATGGTATACTTAAAGAAGAGAAGGGAAAAGAAAAACACGGCGTCTATGGTTGCAGTTTTGATGAGCTCCGAGGACCAATGGCTCCTGCCAGTACTCAATCTTCGGTTATCTTTTAGCGGTCATGGCTCATGATACCTCCTACCTGTCTTACGAGTCGCGACCGTCTACTCGCGTAAGTCACGACTACCAAAGGGCATCACCGGACCAGCAGGCACCAGCAGCGGCTCCTGCAGCGACATCGCCAGCAGCTTCAGCAGTAGCGTTATCACACGGCACACGGCCGAGGAATGCCTGCCCTTCCACCGCTAACCTGGCTAGATATCAAGGCAGTGGGTGGTAAGGCAGGCGATGGCCGGGAGCAGCGGCTGAAGACGCACCCAGCCCCTTCTAGAACACGAATTGTCCGAACAAGCGCTATGACGATGTGTGAAGGGCCACGAGTTGGGTGAATCATGAGTATTTCCATCATGAGCGAAGGACCGATATTGTAATTGATGTAATGACTGGCGAGCGGTCCACTATGGTTGATCTCACGTCTAACCCTGGCTCTTCTTCGGCCATGGCCACCACCCTCCCAACGGCTTATCATCATAAACCGCATTGAAGCTGTCTCTAGGAGAAAGAGCATAAAAGCTATATATCAGTTCATCCCTCTGATTATAAGCCCTAGTATCGTGTATTTTGTCGAGGGAGAGATAGCGAACTCTGAAATCCGAAAGCACAGAGAGCTCGCGGGCGTAAACCCGAARAATTGCAATCCACTGCGGGTTTCCATCCTTTGCCATATCTGTGAGATGATAGACGCGAGCGTGCTTCCAGCCCCAAGACCTAGCATCACCTGGGAGGAGTTTTTCTTCCATGATGAAATATCCCTCCCGTTTTCGCACATTAGCCTCAGTGCAATAGAAGCCCTGCTTCATTAGACGTGGTACATCCTTGGCATGAACATCCAGTCGGGCTTCCCAGTCCAAATCTTTCGTTGAATGGGCCTTGGGATTTGGAAGGAATATGATCTCCAGATTGAATCGCCCAGTTTGCCAAGCTGGGGGACATTTAGCTGATTTCGCGTCTGCGTCCGCGTCTGCGTCCGCGTCTGCGTCCGTGTCTGCGTCTGCGTCTGCGTCCGAGTCCGAGTCTGGGGCAAGGGATTTGCCTTTGTAGAAGTCGTATGGCGGCGGAGGCTGACCTAGCTGCTCTAGGTCTTGCTGCGAGCGCTTCTTTGTCGATTCCTCCTGCTTCATGATTTTTAGGGAGAAGAGAATGCGTGAGCGTGCAGGAGGGACCAGCTGAGATTGTGAATTTCAATAATTGGGAGAGCAAATCGGTCAAGGTCCTCTCTATATATGGCTCTAGAGAATACGCGAGTCTCTTCTTTGTGTTTTGCGGTGAATGCCAGGGAACTTTGCGGCTGAAAGCAAAAATCCTCTTGGCGCAAACCTAGTCCAAGGCCATCTACCAACAAGCTCCAATACAGTGAACCTTTGTGTGTAGAGCTGTCCAGTGGCGGCGTCGGAGGGATGCATCATGGGGCATGCGGCTGCCTTTGGCCCGGCACCAAGGGTTGATGCTCGTGGTGGAGGCGGAGGGCTTGTGTGTTTATACTTGCGGTGCGACGCATTACTAACAAGCAATCAAGGAAAATGGGCTTCTCATCTGCCCGCGTACAAGCAGGATTTCCTCAAGGCGGCCATCGCCGGAGGCGTCCTWAAGTTCGGCAGCCTCGAGCTCAAGTCGAAGAGAATTTCACCCTATTTCTTCAACGCCGGCGAATTCCACTCTGCATATCTCGGCGGAGCCATCTCTGCCGCCTTCGCCCAGATCATCATCGACGCTCAAAGAACACCGGCCTAGACTTTGACATTGTCTTCGGACCCGCGTACAAGGCTACCCCTCTCTACTCGGCCATCACTATCAAGATTGGTGGACAGGCCCCCAAGAACCTAGATAGGACCTCCTACTCGTTCGATCGTAGGGAGGCTAAGGACCATGGCGAGGGCGGCAACATCGTCGGTGCCCCGTTGAAGGGCAAGAGTGTTCTTATTGTCGACGATTTGATGGAAGCAGGGGGAGTTACATGGGTAGCGTCAGGGTTCTTATTGTCGACGACGTTATCACCGCCGGCACCGCCAAAAGAGTGCGGCGAGTATCCCGCCTGCGTCCTCGTCGGCACGCTGGGCAACCGCCTGAGGAAGAAGCGCGCGCCCGAGCCCAAGCCCGTCGTCGACGCGCCCCAGCGCAAGGCAAAGAGCCTCCAGAAGCGGCAGTGCAACCCGCCGCCCGGCCCGCGCTACACGTACAACGAGGGCGTCTTCATCGCCAACGTGAGCGGCTTGCAGCAGCACGTCTGCGAAACAACATCCTGCCCAACGGCGCGCGCTGCGACCGGACGCGCTCCGTCACGACGAGCGAGTCCTTTAGGGTCAGCACCGAGTTTGTACCAGTGCCACGGTTCAGCATCATCAGGATCCCAGGGGCGAAGAAAAGAATATGAAAAGTACTGATGAAGCACGGCTCCATGGCTAAATACCGCTGTACAGAAGCTATATCAAGTTGGTATCCAACAAAGCTGCTGCCAAAAGGCTGACGAAAGGAATCGCCTATCAATGGCTCTCTTACACCAAACACACTTCTCCCATCTTTCAGCAAAATATTACATATATCGCCTAGTCGTCCCTCCAGTCACCGAAACCAGGCTCGCCGTACGGGCTCTACTCCTGCCTCTACAGCGCGTCGTCCTCGGGATGGTATAGGATCTTCTCCTCCTGCGACTCCAGTCGTCTGCTTCGTTGGTACCTATCCACCGTATCATCCAGCTCTACTACTGGCTTGTTATTCGCGTGCATTACCTTCTTCGGCTCATTGCTAATAGTTTTCCCCGACACGGTCCGCGATACCTCTGCCGGCCTCTGGCTTCTACTGCCATCGCCATAAGCGCCGGGACCCCTGCATTACTTGCCGCGCTGGTCTCCACCAACTCAATCTCCGAATAGCTCCGCTTGCAAGGGCCGGCGTCCGCTGAGCTCCGACCATCATGCGGGTCGGCACAGCTCAACGTCTGGAAAGCGAATCGCTCCCCTCCTCAATCAATCTCACCCGCTCGGCGCTTGCTGAAACGGTAGCGCACCTAATTCTGGCACTCTTCTGGAGCTAACAGCATTAAAATTAGAAGCAAATAAGCTGGCGATGTACTCCCTGCAAACGACATTAGACGGCCACACTACGACGTTGCTGTGTGGCAGATACACAAAATGGAAGACGATTGCGAGCTAGTTATTCGAACTAACAATGGGAGAGCCTTTTATTGCACAATTTCTCCTTCCAACTTTCGCCAATCACCTCAAGTCACGGAACAGTACTTCAAATGCCTCAACCTCCTACGATCTGAGGAACAGGAAATTGACGACTTCTATATCGAAGATGCGTGTGGATGGCTGTCCCAGGCCTTCGAATCTCTGATTCTTCAAGAAGCTTCGGCCCCGTGGACGGCCAACTTTGTCAGAATACCTCTTTCCCCTCTCCTACGTCTGCAGTCTGGCCGCTACGGATGACGAGCTTCAACTATTCACCCTAGACGTCAAAGGCTATGGATGGGGCAGCCCCCTAACTGTATTGGGCAGTGGGTTTATCGAAGATTTGGAGCAATGGACGCTATCATATCACCCATCCGACGTTGAGATCTGCTGCGACGGCCCTGAGGATGTCCTCATTAAACCACCTACGCGAGTCATAGTTGAGGGTAAAGAGTCAAATCACTTGTTTCTTTAAGCGGCTCAACACATCATTTGGAGAAATTACGCAAAAGAGGAGCTTGAGACGTTGAGAAGGATCGCCATGGCAGACATCTCACCAGACGCACTCGCCTGTCGCCTCCACGGTGTTGTGCGAAACGAGAATGGCGTGGCAGGAATGTTATTCCCTTGGATCAACAAGAAAAGCGTGTTGTCTCGGCCAAAGGCTGATCAGGTTTCGGCTTCATTGTGGAGACGTTGGGCCGACCAGTTTACCTATTCTCTGGAGAAATTGCACGAGCGAGGCATCATCTGGGGTGATGCAAAAGCCGACAATATTCTGATTGATTAGAATGACAATGCTTGGATCATTGATTTTGGCGGCAGTTATACGGTCGGTTGGGTTGACAAGGAAAAGGCCGGGACTCTAGAAGGCGATATGCAAGGTTTGGCAAAAACTCTTGATGTCCTTTGTTAATTGTACGTAATGATAGCTTCATTTCAAATAACTCGCATCACATGTATATCTTATGTCAAGCTAAGCCTGGGCGGTCATATTGGATGACAGCCAGCATGGCAGACGGCCAGTTTTCGCCTTGATCGCATCCCCGTCGAGACTTTTATCCCATGCCAGGCACATGTCCACTCGACCTTTGGTCCCCCCCTGCCCCGTAGCGGTACGAAGTACCTCACAATACTTGTGCGAAGAAAGCATGACATTGTGTGTCCAAGGAGCCGCTCGCAAAGCGTGATGTGAATTGTAGATGTCCTCCATGCTCGAACTCAAATATTGATGCTGCAAGTTACGAAGTACCATCTACGATCATTCACCAAGACGCAATTACAGTCTACAATACAAGTTGGAGAAACAACATGTTCAATTCAGCCACTCAGTGCAGTGCTGGAGCTGTCTCTACCTAATTTTTTTTTGGCTTTTTTTGTCGATACATGCTCGGTAAGGACTGACCAGAGACTTCGTCTCCTGTTCAATTAGAAAAGCAATCTGCGCGACGCTCTCAAAAGGAAATCCAAGTCGGGCGTCTAGAACAGCTTGTGCTCAAGCGTCATGTCGGACTCGGGCTCGAGGCCAACGCAGGCGCGGAAGATGTTGGTCAGAGCCGCGCGCTGCTTGGCAAGAGCGTTGACGACCGGAGTGCCCGGGGGAGTCAAGGGAGCTTTGAGCATGTAGCTGAGGACGCTCAGGACGCTGTGGAACCTCTTGTAGTCGTTGTCGGCGCCAGAAGCCTTCCATTGGATGCGAGTCATCATCTCGGTAATGACGACCAAGTCGATGATGAGAGGCGACGCCAAAAGAGAGTCCTCGCAGATGTTGAACAGGCTATTTCTGTCAGTAGACGCATTCTATAAGGAGTSTCGGCATTGCGGGCCAACTCACGAGATGGTCTGGTGGCCACCGAGGAAGATTTCGGCATAGTACTCGTCCAGAGCACGCTTGTTGTCGGCAACAGCGGGCATCTACTTAATGACGACGCAATGGTCGGGGTGCTCGCCCTTCTTGTACAGGACGCTGTTGGCCTCGACCATGTCGTCGACGACGTTGGACTTGGAGATCTCCTTGGAGCGGAACTGCTTCTGGGAGCTAAGGTTCTTGCCGTCGTTGTTGCCCAGGTGGTTGTAGCTGGCAATCGACGTCAACTTGATGCCGGCATTGATGAGGAAGTCGACGAGGGCCGACTTCATCTTGGTCTGGCCAGACTTAAAGTCGTCGCCGCCAATGTAGGCGTTGTGCCTCTCGGCCAGCTCAATGGCGCCGGGAACAAAGGTGTTCTGGGGAGAGCCGTTGATGAAGGGGATGTTCTCGAGGATCGAGGCAACAGCGAAGACTGTCGAGGGCGAAACCTCCTCGTGGCCCTGCTCAATAGCCTTGAGGAGGTTGTCGGCGGTGTCGTTGACGCCCGGGATGACGTCGGCATATCGCTCCGTGTTGGCGGTCCACATGACAATGACCTTGTCCAGGTCGTTGTTGGCCTTGAAGTCCCGAATGTCCTTGCGGAGCTTCTCGACGTGAGCGGTAGAGGCCTGGGTGCCCTCGAGGACGTTGTCGGCGCGGTCCTCCTGGTTGGCAGCGATGAAGTCGGGGTAGTAGATGGAAGGGAGAGGGACCATTTCAGCCATCTCCTTCTTGACCAGGGCCTTGAGGGCAGGCTCGAGGACCTGAGCGCGGTCCATGGCCTGGGCCAGGTTCATGCTGCTGATGTCCCAGCCGCCAATGACGAGGTCGTTGGGGTGGACCATGGGCAGGACATTGTGGAAGGGGATGTTGATCTCCTTGTTGGTCTTGGCGTCGGTTCCCAGCTTCATGGTGGAGCCCATGACGACGGAGCCGTAGTAGTTGGCCTCTTGGTGGCCCTCCTTGGTGTCCCAGACGAGCTTGCGGCGGTTGGCAAGGATACCGGCGGTGACGGTGGTACCGTTGTTGCCGCCCCAGCCGACCAGCATCATGCCGACCTTGGGGACCTTGCGCTCGACCTTGAAGTCGTAGAGGACCTCCTTGGGGGTGGCGACAAAATTGCCATTGGCGTCGGTGTCGACGCTGGTGGTGCGGTAGGTGTAGTTGGACTTGATCTCCGCGTCAGTGTACGTGACGTTGGGAGAGTTGACGACAAAGGTGCTCGGTGCAGCACCCGCGTTGCCGTCGCCGTTGCCGTTGGCGTAGGCCACCCCGTTCGTGGAGCCCGTGCTGACTTGCGCGTGAGGAGCCATGGCTGACTAGTTGGTGGACGCGAAAGCAGGTTGCTTGGAGAGAGTTTGACGGGTATTTCCTGGTGTAATCGGGACCTTTACTGGGTCTCGATCGAGTCCGATGCTCCTCCGGAATCGGCTGAGCAACGGGCTCCGGCGAACGGGTGGTGCACCCTGTGGAAGAGGTCAGCATGGCTGGAGCAGGAGGACGGCCCGTGTATTCGAGGAGAACACGTACGAGTTAAGAAGATTGGAAAACGTCTTGACTGAAGTTGATCGAGGATCAAATGCCCCGATCTGTGCGTTTATGTGTCTTTGTAGTGGGGTGTTTTTGATGCTGGACAGCGAGATGGAGGGGCAACCAGGCAACAATCTGAGGCGAGGTTCCGGGAGAAATTGACAATGAGTCTGGTACAGACTGGCTCTTGCTTTGCGATGAGAATACTGAAGTTGTTGAGGGAAAGGAGAGAGGGGAGACAGGGGGAGACGACGAGGGGAGGGGCAGAGTGGACTTGATATTTGCGGTCGTGGAGGCCAGCCGCAGTGGCAGGGCGGTGAGTGTGGGTGGAGTCACGATAACCGTGGCTGCTGACCTGAAGGACGCGAATAAAACCCTCCCGTCTTTCCTCCGTCACACATGCGTTATTGGGCCGGATGGGGCGGAAGAGCACACGACAGCACACGACCAAGCAACAATTAATCTAGCTCGTCCCAGCCCACGTCGACTGCTCCGCTCCGCTGGCATTCGAGTCCGCTCGCAGCTCTCGTGGTCTCTTTGTTGCCTCACAAGCAGCTGCTGTCGAACCCCACGGCATCTGAGTGCTCTAGCAATCTCTCATCGCCGGGGGGGGGGGAGCTCGCCCAACATAAACGCCGGACCCTCCTCGGCTCCGACAATGGGTCACGGCGAAAGCCTGAGAGGACAACGAAAATGCGGTAGTGCCGACGCTGTGACTCGGCTCCCGACCGTGGGCCGGAGCAAGCCTCGGCACCAGGACATCTCCAATGGCCACTGATGACGAAGCCGTCGGTGTCACGGAGCTCTGGCGTTTGCAATGATTGGTTCTGCCGCTGCGTCCATTGCTAAGTGCGTGCTGCAGGCGTACCGCGCGGGTCAGTGCGGCATTGCGCCCCCCGAACTTGAGATGGCCCTCGAGGTCGTCGGTAAGAGCTGTTATCACTGATCAACAATTCAAATTGTGGATTGATGTCTGTGCCTCTTTGGAGATTGGTACGTTAGGACTGGTGATGGTGGTGTCTAGGCGCTGAAGACCCCTCGATGGTATGTGATTGTGTACTCATCGTTGAAGTATGAGTAGATTCCCGTGTAGGCGGCATGCCTTGCGACGACAACTTGGTCGTTGAAGTGCTGCCAAGCCAGGTCAGCCGGCGTCTCGTCAAACCTCAGCGAGCCACTCTACCGGCAGGAAGTGTCTCAACCCCTCACGTGCAATGCAGATCGGTCCGCTGCAAATGCGCTGAAGCACAATGCCGGGAATCACACGGAGTACAAGTGACGTGTTCTTGTGCACGTAATAAGGTAAGGCAAACAATACGGAGTAGGTGATTTGAGAGTGGTTGGATTTCTTCTGTTGTGCAGAGGCCTTGTAATGTTGCCCTTTGCAGAACCTCGACGCAAGAGCTCAAAAAAGAAAGTATGGGCGATACAACAAGGTGCAGCCTTCGCTGCAACTGAATCGTTCCACGCGCCCGAGAGGACAACGAAGCCACCTCGTCCGAAGGACAAACTGGCTCATCGACTGCGTCGTTCACGGCCCTACTCATGGTGGTGAAATGCGTCATGGCATTGCCGGCGACTGCCTAATATTCAACCTTGAACGATTATGAATGCCTGGCGCTTCGCCCTTCAGGCGTTGCTTGTCCTCCCCTAGCACGATATGAAGCAAGCCCCGAACTTCAAACAAGCTCTACGAGTTACCCCCACCATATTCAAACGCCTACGTTCCAGACAATCGAAGTATTGAACGCAGGCCGCAGCAGATGGGCCAGGGAGGCAAAGGGACCGTCCAGCACTGAGTGACTAAACATCCAATCCTTGATTTTATAAACAAGGCTAGGGAATCGAGGATTCTGAGCCTCTGGTCCAGGATACTCGTGTAGGATCTCAACTGAGAGGCTAATGGGTCCAAGCTGGCATTCGCCAATCATGTCGCCGTCACATCAGTCTATCGACCGCTCTCTTCAGTCCGACGTTCCCTTGGCAACTTCCTATACCTGGCACTAGCCTCGAGGTCCTGAGACTCGGTGTGAGGGGCTCATCTGCCGCCGTGATAATTCCGAAACACCCTGATACTCTGTGCTCCGGCGGTGCAACAATGATGTCCACCGGACCCTCGGTGCGTTCAGCCCGTCGGGCAACTGACGCAGCGAAGAGGGCGCAGGATCTCATCGGGGTGTCCATCTGCGTGGCATCGTCAGACTCCTCTCCATGGCGCCGGCGCTTCTACGGCAGGCGACGCATCAGGCAACAAGAAGCAAGAGCGAGAATGCCCGAGCTTTCCGAGCGAGCGGTTATGAAGATCATCCGCCCGCAGCGCTGGACCGGGAAGTCAGGTCAGTCTTTGGCGCAGCGCTGGCCTCCCGAGATGCCCGACTGGGGATGGCGCCGCTGCGAGGTGCAGCTCCCAAGGCCCGCCCGACTGCAACAGTTCTACAACAAGTGAAGTGGTACGTTCAAACGGAGAGCCACTGTACTACTCTGCGTAGTACGAGTAGGTACTTGGCGCAACTGGCGCTGCTTGCTCTGGGCATTCTTGTTTTGGCGGCTCCGGAACCTCCAGTGTTAGTCGGCGAACTGCGAATGCATTAAGCTCAACGAGTATTCGTACTTCGTAGTGTGTCGATACCAAAGCGGCCCTCGGTGCATAATTTTTCGTATTCATGCAAGGTCAGCAGCATTCCGCTTTTAAGACGATATCGTGTCCCTTTATTGCCAGCGATAGAATGTGACTGGACGCCCGATGGAAGGGTGGGTTAGATGAGGTGGCCGAAAAAGGGAGGCCGCTTCATGCGGCGGCGGCCGGCTTAAGAGAGGAGCTGTCTCTGACTGGCGCCTTCAATGACCCTCCCAATGAGGACCGCCTAGAAGCCCTGCCGAGTTGGGACGTGCTCCTCCACCAGCCGGAGCTTGTGCAAGGTACCCGTGCGAGGCTGCACTTTGTGTGGGCAGCGCTGTGGGCACCTCATTAAGGTCGATCAGCCGCCTGAGGCGAGGATGGGGATGGCCGACCTGACGGGCTCATCCACTCCATCCATCGGCGGCAGCACGGCCGAGTCCTCGAATGACTGTGGATGCTCTCCTAAATTATCATGTCCTGCAGATGATGATGGCTCTGCCGTAAAAAAGCTTACCGAGTTGGGCTAGGTGGCCAGCCAGCACTACGTTGGATCGGAAGGTCGATAGTTGGAGCGCAGGGGACCCGACGGAAGCCACCGAGAACGCCCGTGCTTCTCTTCACCCAACAAAAGGGGCCATGAAGCAGCGACAGACAGAAGAACGACGGCCACAGGGTTCAAAGGGAGCGCTGACGAGTCAAAGGGCAACCGGAATCGCACCACTCTTGCTGGTCATCGAGCCGCAGTGGCCTCCATGGACCGGGCGTCTTTGCTTTTGCCGTGCTCCCTGAACATCGCCGCCCCGGCCTTCCAGTGGTTCAAACAATAAATCTTTATCGCGTAGCAACGGCCGGCCTTGCATACTACGCTTTGTTGGCCGTGTCATCCATGTCCCAGCAGCCCTCGTCCGGCGTGCTTGTTCCTTTAATATCATCGAGCCCGTCTGTTTCTAGAGCTTCGACTCGCCTTCCACACCGCACCCACCGCAACACACTGTCCTCGCTATTCCACCCGGCGTCACCAACCACTGCCGGAACTGACCAGTCCAGTTCGACAACCAGGGGCCTTGCACGAGGCCCACCACCGACTCGGCGCGCCAGGGGCCCCCGGACCCTTCAGCGCACTGACCAGCAGGCGGCCAGACCAGGGGCGTCAAGGACTCCCGCCGGGACCCCCCAGCAGCACGCACCCAGCTCTCCGCATTCGAGACACAATGCGCAACACCAGTGCCGATTGACAGTCTTTCAAACCTCCCTTTCTCCAGTCTCTTGCACCACGGCCGGCTTTTGACGTTTCCTGCAGCGCCCGTTTCATGCGTCGCAGCAAACGAACTCACCGTGCCCTGTCTTGGCCCCGTCATTGCACGCTGAGACTCTGCGCATCGTCACCTCTGCCTGCGCCAGCAGCCGAATACCTGAGCTCAGGACCACCCCGGTGAACGTTGTTTCGACCACGCGACTGCGCCCCGTCACAGCTCGGGAATCGGATTTCTGGAACACGAACGTCGAAAATTTGGTGTGAGGAGCACGGGGCAAAGACGTCAGGGAGAAGACGCACAGCAACAAGATCATCCATCCTCCTGCTTCTGCCCGTTTTCTTAGACCCGGCCACACCTGGAAACGGCTCCTGATCGCCTTCGACGACAGACACGTCGGTCGAATCCAATGCGAATACTCGCTTCCCATAGGTAACCGCAAGCTGTGAAGAGGACGAGCACGGAGGACACATGTCAACGGCCATGGCGCTGCCACGGGAGTCGACATTTCTGCCGACGATAAAATGCTCCTCGTGCGGACGGCAAGTCGAGATCTCCATGATGGGAGATCACCTCTGCGGAGGGCCGACAGCTGAGCGTAAGTTGCGTCGTACCGAAGCCGTGCCATGGCCCGTGCTGATTTCTCCGCAGTGTCACCACCGCCCGACGCCAACGACGAGTTCGATGATCACTTCAACCAATCGTCATATAGCAAGTATGGGCGCACACCGCCTCCGGTGGACACCAATGCTGCGAGTGAGTTGTCACGACTCTCCAGTTCGAACTCATTGGCCGCTGACAGCGTATAGACCGACCATTCATGAACCGCGGACAGCTGACCCCCGTTAGCCAGCCCAGCGGGTCTCGCAGCGTGTCGCCGATAACACCGAACGGACGACCAAGTCCAAGTCGCACAGACAACTACTTTGCACCTTTTCCCGGCCAAGCCCGACGGCCTGGGGGATATGGCGGGTTTGGAGAGCAAGCGAAAGAGCAGGCGGAGCCCAGTCTTGGCAAGCAAGGCGGCGGTGGTCTCCTTGAGAGAATGAACACGATCGCGCCGGGTCCCTTTGATGCCAACAAGCGGCCTTCTGCGGCGCGAAATGCGCTTCCGATGCGGAGAGACTCCCTCGAAAAATTGGACGCACCATCAATGGAGGAACTATCGCGCCCGACGGATCAATCTGGAACGAGCCACTCGAATGTATCGGGAGGCGGGAGCACCACCATGGCTCCCCCAAGGGTGCCGAGGAAGAATGGATACGGGGGCTTTGGCCCGCCGTCAAGCATTGCTGACGAGTTGGAACCCGGCACCAATGGGCTCGTCAGCCGGTCCGAGACGTACCCGAAGCCTTCGGCACCCCCTGGACCACCCGCTAGGATGCCTTCGGCGCCGGGAACGCGCCCCGACCCGTCCCGGAATACCGGCAACTTTGGCCATGAGCGGAAGAAGTCGATGGGCCCAGATGTGTCGAGGAGACCGCCGCCACGGACCAGTCTCCTGGCGCAGCACAGGCCCAAGAACTCGAGGTCCGTCGATCTGGCCGCCGAGTTTGGCGATGGCAACCCCTACCATACGCCATCGGGTTCCGCGTCCTCGGGCTACTCGACGTTTAGCCATCCCAGCCAAGCGAGCTCGCAGACGAGTCCCGCTCGATCGCAGACACACCAGAACGACCTGGATCCGCTACCCAAGGTGGACAAGGCGATGAACGAGCCCCAGATATCCATGGAGAGCTTGCGACCGCACGATTTGCGTATCGACCCCACAGCCCAGGCACGGCGCCGCACTCCATCGCCGCTGGCAGAATCGCCACGTGGTATCTCGCCGCGGGAGGAGCGGTATGACCCGTCCATGCAGGCTGGCCAGCTCGACTTGCCGCCACGAGGCTACGATCGACCGTTGCCGTTTCCCCGTTATGGCTCATCCCCGCAACGCGAGCCGGATTACATGCGCCCCGAGCGACGAAATGACCATTCGCAAGGGCGACTGGGCACCTCCCCCCCTTCAAGACAGGAGACGCCGCGCCCACTGCGCACGCCGTCTCGAGACCCGATGACCCTGCCATCCCGGGGTGACTGCAAGGCCTGTGGGCTGGCAATCAGGGGAAAGAGCATATCGTCAGCGGATGGGAGATTGACTGGCAAATACCACAAGGCCTGCTTCGTGTGCGCAACTTGCTCGGAGCCCTTTACATCTGCCGAGTTTTACGTCCTCAGCGACAAGCCATACTGCGAGCAGCACTACCACAAGCTCAACGGGAGCCTCTGCGGAGGCTGCGGCCGGGGCATCGAGGGACAGTACCTCGAGGACGAGTCGAGAATCAAGCATCACGTGGGATGCTTCCGATGCCTTGACTGCGGCATGTCCTTGTCGGATGGCTACTTCGAAGTCGACGGCAAGTCGTACTGCGAGCGGGATGCTTGGAAGAGGACGCAGCCCCCGGCCAACGGCTACGGCATGGCGGAGCAAGACGCGTACTCGCCGCCGCCGCCCGGTCCTCATAGAGGTGGACCGGGCCCACGGCCGGGGCCTGGAAGGGGCGGCCTCCCCGACCGCCCAGGACCCCGGCCCGGCCCCGGTGGTTTGGGCCTGCCTCGACCGCCCTACGGGGCCCAGTACGGCAGCCGTCTCGGGCCCGGCGTGGGGCCGAGACCGCAGATGAACAAGCGCATGACGCGCTTGGGCCAGATGTGAAAGAGAGACGAGGGATATGCGACATGATGCAGCCGACTCATTCCCATGACTCGTTGATTTTCCTTACCTAGCGTTGTAATACCAACGTGGACGCACGTTGCAGCATTTCTCGACATGTATTCCGGACCTGGAGAGGCATCCGTTTTTTTTCTTGGATCATAAATCATATACCCTTGCTTGGTGCTTCAATGCCATTGGCTGCTGGGAGGTGTCTCATCTGGCGGGATATCGGAGGGCAGTCAGGTCAGTTAAGGCTGGAAGATGCACATAAGCATTGGCGTTTGGGTGGACTCACTGGGAGGGACATTGTGAAGTCGTACGTTTGTCTAAGACTCGATATAACTGCAGGTATTGCACCCTTTAATCTCATCAATGGCTATCTACTCTGCGCTGTGGTGAGACTTGGTAATCGAGGCGCCAATCGTCCTCGAGTCGTCCCGTATTGTGGACGTTGAGACGCCGCCGCTAGGCGTTGAGGTGCAACAGGCGGCAACCATTGAATGGGTTTGTTGGATCTGTACGGAGTACTCCGTAATTGATCCATAGATGTTGCGGAGTTGCATGCCGTGTAACGGGATCGGTCTGTCGCGTCTGGATAGATGGGCCTACCGGAAGATGACCAGGGACGCATCTGCCAGCTCTCCGATGCACAGAAGACAGAGTGGCGATTGAAATATCGAGGTGCAAGGAGCACTACTTTCGGTCAAGCTCTCGGCGAGTGACGTTTCATTCCGACTCTCAAGCGTTCCTGCCCGTTTGCAGTTGAACCATCATCATGATTCATTCCAGCCGGCAAAAGCGAGTGCGGAAAAGCTGCAACGGCATCTCGGTGGCGTTCGCTCAGGGATTGAAGGGCGGGCACGTGGGGTGTGGCGTTCAGCGCTTCCGTAGCTGCAGTCCACTAATGGCTTGGCAGAGTGCGCGTCCTTTCCTGGTGTTTGCTCGAGTTCTTGCAGTTGCACGGACCACTCCGTCCTCCGTTCGAAGTATTCGTACAAACTCGTTTGCAAAGTAGTGGATGTACAACAGCGCGGCCCGAGGAAGCGGCATCGGTGCGACGCCGTGTCGCAGCACAGCGATCCTGTATCCCGATCAGCCAAGCGATGGGCGAGGATGATCATCTTGTGACAGAGTGCCCATCAAATCAAAACACCATGCCCCAGTGGGTTCGAGGCTTGCGAGTTGGACAGCTCGTCGCTGCATGAGGAAAAGGGGGGCCCCCTTTGTTTTTTTCGTCTGGTGGCACCGTGATAACGCCAGCGCCTGGTATGTAGTACGTGCGAGGAGTTGAATGCACTGTAGGTAGTCTGTTGATTTCCATTCCTGGGAGCATAAGGTTTAATCGTCAAAGGGCATGCATTGGCAAAAGAAACGCTGATGCCAAGCATGCGGGGGCTTCTCCGGTGGTGAGACCTTCCAGTTGCAGAAGAGGTCCTTTCATGCTTATCGTTGACGGTCCCTTGCGGACTGCAGGGCCCTAGCACGTCATCGCCCAGTGCCTGCCCGTAACTCCCTGGCGACGAAGGAGGCGCCTGAAGCTTTCAGGGGCCGCCGCGTGACGATGGAACGAACCCAGCCGCCACTGTACTCGTAGGCGGCCCCTGTGGGCGGCCCCTGTGGGCAGCCCCTGTGGAACGGGGAATGGAGATCAACGTGGGAGCAGTGAGTAAAATTGCGGCTGGGTGGATTCCCACCCTGATCGGTAAACTGTGGGCGAGCGCGAATAACGAACCTGTCCCGCGTCCGCTGAAGCTTTTCGCCCATTGCCCCCTATTGCTGATCCTGGGGCTGGCTCAACACCGTTGTCCCTCTGCCCTGGAGGACCCCCTGAAGAAGGCGGGCAGTCAATCGGCGGTTATCTGTCTCCTTCCCTTCCGTGTGCGCCCTCAATTCTTGTGCTCTTCTCTCTCGCTTCATCGCTGCCGCTCATTTCCTCTTGTCCACCGTGACACCTTTTCTTTCGCGATACGAAGACGGATGACGTGGTGGTCGCGAGAGACAGGCGCTGTTACCTCCATTCCTTCTTACCGCCGTCGTCACAGGCAACCGTCGGCTGGAGCGTTGACCGAGGGAGCTGACGCCCTAAAAACCAACCACACCCTCCAGACCTGGGTGTTGACGACGACGAGCGCCACCACCACTCACCGTGCAGAGACGAGCCGTCTGGCCACCTCAACTGGGCTCTACCTCCTCCCGCGACTCGCCCTCGCCTCGACGCATCATGCGCTTGTGAGCTGCTCGATCATCACCACGTCCCTTTTTGCGGCGTAGACTTGAGTCTCTGCGACCTGCACGTCGCCTCGATTCAAGTATCGAGACGAGCGCCACGCCACTTTGTCTCAACGGCCCTGATACCATCGCCGAGGAATGGACAAGATGCTCAACCCGCAGGCACGACGCACGTTGCTGTCTCGGCCGCGGCCGCGGGTTATTCTCCTCATCGCCCTAGCCTCCGTCACGACCTACTTCCTTCTCTTCAGCGGTCCCGCGCCAGACCTTCACATTGTCCCGTACCTCCACGAGAAGCCCGGCGAGCCGGGCTCTGGCTCCACCAACACSAACACCAACGAGAAGCCCTTGACGGGCGCCGGCCATCATGATGAGCTGACGGGGACCAAGGCGGAGTGGGACATTGACATCGAGGACCTCCGCTACTGGAGCGACCCCGACGACCATGAAGACCCCAACAACGGGCTGCCGGGTCACGAGACGGATGGCACCCCCAGAACCCCTGGCGACGTCGGCCGGTTGCAGCACGAAAAGGACCTGCGCAAGATGTGGCGCTATGCCTACAAGACGACGGCCAAGTAAGTATTCCGCCGTGGCGCGAGGCCTGCCTGCAACACTCGCTAATCGAGCGCACCTGTAGCCTCAAGTCCTCGAACCTGGTTTACGGCAACACCCTCAAGACCCTTACCCTCAAGGAGAACCGCACGGAGGAACAAGGCAAGATGCTGAGGGAGGACCCCAAGGCCGAATTCGAATTCAGCGAAGACAAGCCCGTCCGCTTCAACCCTTACCCCGACTACAACAGCGACGAGTGGAAGAAGCAGGGCCACGGGGCATATGTCCCCTGCAAGGGCCCCACCGGAGAGTTTGTCGAGGACTTGATGGTCTTCAAAGGCCGCCCGGAGAAGTGGCCCGCGCCCAAATTTGGAAGCTACGAGTTGATGGGCATGGACCCCAACCTGTGCTGGGAGCGCGACACGCGACTGGGCCCGTATGGCATGATTGAGCAGAAGAAGAAGGTGGGCGGCGAGTACGAAGCCATGAACTGGGACAACGTCAACTGGGGCGATCTTCAGCAGCGCTGCCTCAAGCTCAACGCCGAGCGATTCGACATGACCAGGAAGAGGAAGAACGAGTATCTCAACGCCTATCCTGAGACGGCTAAGCCCGTGCCGCCGCCCGAGAAGCAGAGGCAAGAGCAGCAGGAAAAGGAGAAGCTGGAGAAGGAGAAGCAGCCGAAGCAGGAGGATAAGCCCGACGACGTCACCGAGAAGTCTGAGCCTCCCAAGATCAAAGGCCGTTCGCCAATCAAAGGCCAGGAAAAGCGCAATGACAAGGTCGTCGTCAAGGAGACGCGGACGGCCATCCTTCTGCGGTCGTACACCGGGATGGAGTACACGGACAATGACAAGCAAGTCATCCGCGCATTGATCAGCGAGCTGAATCTGAAGACTGGCGGCCAGTACGAGGTGTTCCTGCTCGTCCACTCGAAGAAGAAGGAGGTTCGGATTTTTGATGACCCCGAGACGTACCAATCGGTCCTCTGGGAAAACGTACCGCCAGAATTCCATGGCATCACCGTGCTGTGGAACGACGAGCAGGTCTGGAACATCTATACCGAAATGAAGGATGAAGACGAGAAGAGCGTACACACGGCCCAGTGGCTCTCGGTTCAAAAGTTCAGCCATGACCACCCGCAGTTCGACTTCATCTGGAACTGGGAGATGGACTTTCGCTTCACCGGTCACCACTACAACCTCCTAGACAAACTGCAAAGCTTTGCCAGGAGGCAACCTCGCAAGTATCTCTGGGAGAGGAACGAGCGCTGGTACATCCCTGAGTATCACGGAGATTACGACACTACCTTCCGGGAGGACGTGGCGAGGCGACACGGCGACGACACCGTCTGGGGCCCTCCGGACTTGCCTTTCATCCACCCCGTTGGGCCCAAGCCGCCTGTCACGTCCTACAAGGACGACAACTATGAATGGGGCGTGGGCGAGGAGGCAGACTTCATCACCGTCGGCCCCATGTTCGATCCCGTCGACAGCCAGTGGATCATTGCCAACCACATCTGGGGCTTCAGCGACGAAAAACACAACGCCAACGACCTTCCGCGACGTACCACCATCGTCACGCAGTCCCGCATCTCCAAGCGGCTCCTCGACGTCATGCATGTCGAGAACATGCGCGGAAACCACGTGGCGTCCGAGATGACGCCGCAGACCATCGCTCTTCTCCACGGCTTTAAGACCGTCTACGCTCCGCACCCCATCTTCATGGACCGAGACTGGAGGGGCGAGTTCCTCAACAAGTGGTTCAACCCGGGCCCGAACGGCGAGTGTGGCGGACGCGGAAGCCCCATGGGCTGGGGACGCGAGCGACGGTACCAAGGCACGACATGGTATTATCGCGCGGAGCCGCCGAACCGGCTGTACAACAACTGGATGGGATGGATTGACACGAGCCTCGGAGGCGAGAAATGGGAGAGCCAGAACGGGCGCCCTTGCCTGCCTTCTGTGATGCTCCACCAGGTCAAGAACACCGAGCCCACGGAGCCCGATCACAAGACGGGGTTTGGCCTTGCCTACGGTTAAGCACCGCCTTGTTCGGGGATTCAGTACGGCCGCTTGGCCCTTTCTACGGCTACGACTTGGTCCTGCGGTCCTGGTCGATACAGACATGCCCTTTACGCCTCTGTTTCTGATTCTTCTTTTTCATCACGACCTGTATCGTCCGTTTAAGGATACCCGATTTCTCACATCCTTTCATCGACTGCCACAACTCGACTTCTGCGAACTTGGGGGCATGTCCAGCCGTGTCTGGTTGACCGGCATTGTAACTGGGGGTTGTACTATGATTGTTGAACCACTTCATCGCGGCGCATGCCATCACGCACGGGGGATGGCTAGAGACGGAATGCACAGCCCGGCGTTTTCTTAGGATTTTCTTGCTTTCTATGGCTGCGACCTGTCGCTGGCCGCGCAAGGACGGGCGAGGCGCTATGCGACCTCACCCGTATCACCATGGAGCTTAGGAGCTCGTCCTCGACCCTTTTTTTGATGTATAAAAAATGGCTGATGAGGCCAAACGAGAAGCATGCCGAAAAGTAATATTCTTGAAATGAATCGTGATGCTCTCAGTGGCGTGCATTTGTCTTTGTGAATGTGCGTATTTGAAAGGTCCACTAGTCACTGAGGTGAGTTCAACGCCAGCTCCCACCCTCCATTACCTCGAGTCGCAACACTATTTTACATCGTCTACCACCTTTCCACCTCCGTTACCATTATTGCTCCAACTCCCTGCCAACATGTGCGACTCGACACCGCGACCATCCTCGACGCTGTAATGATCACCCAATCGTCTCTCCAGAGCCAGTCTGCCCCACCGCGAGTGAACCGCGGGGCAGCGACCATGTCGCATGAAGCATCATCATGAGCCCGCCGCCTTCAGTGAGCTGCCCTGCCCTGCGTTCTTGGGCCCTTTCGTGAAGATGCTGACTGCGACCTTTGTAGACGCCAACGCCTCGCCGGTTCTTGCTGCCGAAGAGAAGCACGCAGACTGCGCAGACGCCGGCGCAGTATCCGCAGTTCCAGTCGACGCCGTGGTTCGGCTCCTCGTCTGCGCTGCGGCCGACGCAGAGGAGGGGGCACGATATTGAGGTTGTCGATGAAGATGATGATGGGTCGCAAGATGGTCTGCTAGAAGACGAGGCTGTGGGGGATGATGCGCGAGGGCAATACGACTCCATCGAGGTTGAGTCGGATGCTGCGAGCGCGTCTCAGCACGACGAGGTGTCTTCTCAGGGGAGATGTTCAGATTTGGATCTACGGGACGATATCGAAGCCAACCCGCTTGAAGTTGATCATACGAAGTGGTCCCCCGAGGGTAGAGAGGCCAAGAGGCAGAAGGTGTTCATCTCGCCTGTACCGGACTCGGAGCCCCCGACGCGGCAGCACGGGGACGCAGACCCCATCCCCGACGACGAGAATCTCCAAAGAGAGGAGAGCGAGGAAATGGGATCCTTGGACGACGCGGACAGCGATAGGTATTCACCTGCAGAGGCCGCAGCCGCCAGAGCAGCGCACCAACCCGTGTTTCAACCCGCGCCGCGCTTCAAACCCGTTGAGACGCACCAGGCCATGGAAGGCCTCCCCGCTGCCTTCTCGCCGCAACGCCGCGGCGCAAAGTATCTCCCCGACGGACTCGCGGCCGAGCTCCAGGGCTGGCTGTCAGAGGTCAAGGGCTGGGAAGGCATCGACAGGGCCGCAGATTCTACGCTCAGGATCACAATAGAAGAGGTCCGCCCGGGACGCCAAATGTACCTCGCTAGAGGCCGGCCCAGTGCTGGGCAGAATCCTCAGCGTCTTATCTTGGCTGGCGAGGGCAAGTTGACGGGGCTGGGGAGGAGGGCTGTCGTTGCCGCGGGGAGCGTCGTCATGGTCGGGCAGCCGGTGTGGGATGTGGAATTAGACGGGGAGATGTGGACTGTTGCGTGTGACTGGAGCGTGGTATGATTGATTAGATTTATATTGGATAGCCTCGCGGCATTTTATCTACCGTTCTGAGAGGGAGTCTGAAGATGAAGACGGCTGGACACCTGATGGCGATGTATGCACGTAAGCGTGCTTGCGGCAAACGGGAACATCTCCAACCTCATCGCGACTCAACACCTAAGGCCAAGGATCTCAACACCACTCGCTCGAAATCACACAGGAAACCTTTCGATGCGAATGTTCCCCCGGGCGCTCACCATCGCAGAACGATGAGCCAGTAATGCTTCGCCCTCTATCACGGCCCCTTGTGGGCTTCTGCCGCAACCACCACACCCTCTACCGCCAGCGCTTCCCGTCCGCCCCCGCGAACAAGGCCTCCGACCCGCTGCGCATTCTCTTCTGCGGCTCCGACGCCTTCAGCTGCGAGTCATTGCGCGCGCTGCACGGGGAGCATGTGCGGGACGGACGCCTGGTTGAGGCGCTGGACGTGATGGTCCTGCCGCCCAGGAGGACGGGGCGGGGGTTCAAGCAGATCCGCGAAGGTGAGATATCTGTTGAGGTTGCTTGGGTGATTTGAGAGATGTGATTGCTGATGGGGACTTCAGTGCCGTGTAAGGCCGTGGCGGAGGAGTTGGGGCTGAGAGTCCATCAGCGAGATACGTTTAGGAGATGGGAGGTTGGTGGTGGCCCGAAGGAGCTCCGTTCTTGTGACGGTCTGCTTACAGCGAGTCTCGACAGCTCCCAGAGGGGACGAACCTGATCATCGTCGTGTCGTTCGGCCTATTTGTGCCGCCGCGGATACTCTCCTCGGCCAAGTACGGCGGCTTGAACGTCCACCCCTCGCTGCTGCCAGAGTACGCACAGCCTCTACGCTCTTGGGACTACTTCTGTTGGCTAACTGCGACTCGCACCGTAGCCTACGCGGCCCGGCGCCGATTCACCACGCCATGCTACGCGGGGACGAGCACATCGGCATCTCGCTGCAGACGCTGGACGACAGGGCCTTTGACCACGGCACCGTCCTCGCGCAGACGCCCGCGCCGGGGCTGGCGATGCAGCCGGGGGCGTCGATTCAGGAGGTCATCCACGAGGCCGCTGTCCAGGGCGCGCAGATGCTCGTCCAGGGGCTGCGCGACGGCGTCCACGTGCCGCCGCACGTCGCCGTCGGCGGCCAACTCCACGGCAGGGAGCCTACGCACGCGCCCAAGGTGACTAAGGCGGACGCGCAGGTCGACTGGGCGCGGTGGACGAGCGCGGAGGAGTTTACCCGCCGGGTGCGCGTCTTCTCGTCGGTGTGGACGCGGGCTGTCGCCGATCAAGGCGAGGAGAAGCGGGTGCTCTTCCAGGACGTTGAAGCCGCTGCGCGGGACGAAGTAAGCGGCACGGCCGGGGCTACGGTGGTGTTTGCGCATGAGGACGGGCGGCACGAGAGGGCAGTGGTGGTGGATGAGGCGGAGGGGGCGGTTGCGGTGTGTATCGGCGACGGGGTCTGGGTGCGCGTGAGGAGGGTCAGGGTGGATGGGAGGAATGAGCAGGATGCGGCGAGGGCGTTGAGGCCTTTTTTGAGGAAGAGGTCTGTATGATAGATGTGCTGTGTTGTGAGGCAGGTGTTTACTTGTGCGTACCCGAGCGGTAGATGTCACGATGGCTCCTTGAGCCTCTAGATGAGCAGAAGTGCTCTGAGATTATCAGACAGAAGCGAGAACACATTCTCCTCGCCCACTGTTCCAGGCCTTCGCCGACAGCCTTACGAGGATGCTGTTTGCTTGTGTTGCTGCAGGGGACAGGGCCAGGAGTCGTATGGGAGAAAGGGGAATACGTTCGAGGACGAAGCAGTCCGTACTCCGGAGTCAAGGTCAATTTGTGAACTGGGGTGTTTCTCAATTTCTTATCTCGGTTCTCAGGTCGACTCGCCGACTCGGAGGCAACCCACCAAAGAGAGACCGTCTGTTCTGCCCGCCTGACCCCCATGGCCATGCACAACCCATCCATCCATCCACTCGGGCTGTTCTGGGCTGACGCCTCAATTGGAACCATCGACGCGTGGCAGTGAACGGCGTTGCGCGCTGAAAATAGAAGGAAAATCGCAATTCAGGGCGTCCCCACCTTTCTACCCCAGGAACCAGGGAAGCGAGAGACAGGCACCCCGCAGGTCTCAACTCGGCAACTGCACAGCCAAAGCTTGGAGATGTGCAGCGGGGAGAGCAGTGAGACAGCGACGCACCGCCGTCGCGTTGTTGCGCAGCGTGACCGACCGACAACGTCTTCTCGAGGGTTTGTCCACGATCCATGACCTGTGAGTATCTGCTTGCAGGGGCTCGACGCGCCAAGCTGATAGTCTCGTCGTCGCCCAATCTCCCCTGCCGCGGTGGCGCAGCCCGGCGAGCGCCAGACGGGGACACCATGACGGCGGCTGAGGATCGAGAGATGCGAGACACGACAAACGCCCAGCGACAGGCGGCACCGTTTGCGCGGTCGGGCCCAGCCGGATCGCCGTGCCGGTCAGGGACAGGGACCGGCTTGCGAGTCTTTCTTGTCTGGCAGCAGTTGCTCACGACGCAACGAGCATCACTGTTGGGAGCCCGAGGGGCTCCGCAGGTGGCCCGACTCGGGGTTTGTGCCAGGCCCTGTCCTTGTCTCCTCGTACTCTCGTATCGCCCTCGAGTCCTCGTTAACGTTGTCAGAGGCATACGAAGCCAGAGGCACCCTCATCTCCTCATCAGTCGCCCTGGGCAGACCGGCCTCTGCAAAGTCCTCCCCGGAGCGCCTGAAGCAACCGAAGTCTGGCGACCGACCGCACCGGCTGCCCTCTGGACGTTGCTTCACTTTGGCGGTGCACTGGTTCCGTGAACGGTGCTGGTTCCGTGAACGGTGCACTGGTTCCGTGAACGGTGCTGGATCCGTGGACGGTGCTGGTCCCGTCGTGCCTGGTTCCTCGGACGCTGTCCCCTGACTGAGCCCGTTGTCTTCTCGTCCGAGCCGCCATTCCGAATTCACGCCCCGGGCCCACCGCCGGGCGGGCTCCGAAGACGGGACGAACACGACTGATTGGCCGACCCCCGACATCAGGGCCAGCTGGTGCTGCCCTACGCTGATGAGACTGCATGGGTCAACGAATCAATGCCCACTTGCTGGGGAGAGGCACCCGCCGTGTTCTTGACATGGCCATGGCCGAGCCAGCTTCTCGGATATCCCGGGGCTTGCAACTGCTGCGAAGGTACCAGTCGGATCCATCGCGAGCCAGGGGCCTGCGGCCGAGGCACCGTCCTCAAAAGCGTGCTCCCTCCGCCACGGCGCGGCTCCCGTCGTGTTTTCCCTCCCTATTCCCGTCCAGCTTCCTCTGCCAAGTCCCGACCGCTAGCTCCCACCGGCCGCGAGAGCTTCCCGCTCGTCCTCTGACGTATCGAACGTCGCGCCACTCGCTTTTCTCACCCCGTCAGTCATTCGTTTACAAGACAAGGAAAACCGCAACATATCGCAAACATGGCCCCTTCACTCCTTTCCCTCGGCACCGCCGCCCTTGCGTGTGCCGGCGGTGCCGTCGCTACCAAGTGGCAGCTGACGGAGACGTACGACGCCACCAACTTCTTTGACAAATTCGACTTCATCACGGTACGGGGACCCCCTATCGCAGGTTGTCATGTAGCTAGGGGGCAGGACTGACGATATATGCAGGGGGCTTCTCCCAACGGCGGACTCGTCAACTTCCAGAGCAAGGCGGATGCCCTCAACAAGGGGCTGGTTGCCTACCAGGGCAACGAGGTCTACATGGGCGTCGACTACCACACCGTCGTCACGGGCAGCAACCGGAAGCGTGACAGCGTGCGGATCGAGTCCAAGGCGAGGTACAACCACGGCCTCTTCATCGCCCGGTTTACCCACCTGCCTGAGAACAAGTGCGGTCTCTGGCCGGCCTTGTAAGTCCGCTTGCCCCTTACTTGGATGCCTGTGGTGTTCTAACGCAAGCCTAGCTGGACGTACGGCGAGAACTGGCCCGTCGACGGCGAGGTCGACATCATTGAGCAGTGGAACAACGCGCAGTGGAACCAGCCGGCCATCCACATGGCCGACTCGGCCAAGTACGGCCAGTGCCTCATGGACGGCGTCGGCCAGTCTGGCAACGTCTTGACCAGCAACTGCGACAACGACTTCCAGGACCCTCCCATCCAGTGGGGAAACCAGGGCTGCGTCGCCGCCGACCACAGCGGCCCGTGGGCCACCCGCGACGGCGGTGTCTGTGAGTCTCCTTGGCCTTGTTCCCCCTCGTCGAATAGCGGCGCTGACATGACATGACCCCCTGAAGTCGCCATGGAGTGGACCAGCGAGTTCATCAAGCTGTACTCGTGGCACTGGTCCAACGTGCCATCCAACATCGGCGACGACGCTCCCGACTCGGCCTCGTGGGGCACGCCGGTGGTGTACCTCAAGAACAAGCAGTGCGACATTGACGACCACTTCTCCAACCAGAAGCTCGTGCTCGACCTCGACTTCTGCGGCAACCCGGCGGGCAACCCCAGCGTCTGGGCGTCGAGCTGCGCGGCCGTCACCAAGCAGGAGACGTGCGAGGACTACATCTCCAACTTCCCGGGTGACTTTTCCGAGGCGTTTTTCAAGCTCAAGGATATTCGATACTTTGAGGCGGCCAAGCCGGCGACGAGCACGACTTCGTGTACGTCGACTAAGACAACGAGCACTTTGTCGAGCAAGACGACTACCACTTCGTCGAGCAAGACGACTACTGCTTCGTCGAGCAAGGCGACAACTACTTCGTCGACCAAGACTAGCAGCAGCAGCAGCAGCAGCAGCAGCAGCACCTCCGTAACCTCCAAGACCACCCAGACCCAGGCGACTACGTCCTCCGCTGCCGCCTCCAACTCCATCTCGTCCACCCTCGTGCGCTCCAGCAGGTGGACCAACTCGTCCTCCACGGCCGTCCCCACGACCGCCACCTCGTCCGTCGACCTGACCACCTCGACCGTGTACACCACCACGGTGCACACGGTCACAAAGTGTCCCCCCTGGGTCACCGACTGCCCCGCGGGCGGCTACGTCACCACCGAGACCATCGCCCTGTACACGACCGTCTGCCCCGTCACGGCCACGCAGAAGCCGACGACTACGACCACGGCCACGGCCACGGCGTCCCAAGGCGCCGGCAAGGAGACCATCACCACCAAAGTGACCAAGACGTACACCATCACCAGCTGCGCGCCCACCGTGACCAACTGCCCCGTCGGCAAGGTCATCACCGAGGTCCTCACTACGACGTACTGTCCCGGCGAGCAGACCCCCGGCGTTCCCTACGTCACCGGCCCCGGATCGCCCTCCGCCTCCTCCGCGGCGCCGGCTAAGGCCACTTCCTCCAGCTTCACGGCCCCTTCGCCCTTCCAGCCGGGCCAGACCACCGCCATATACCTGACCCAGACGGTCGTCCCGCAGCCCACCGTCATCTACCTGACCCAGACGGTCGCTCCCCAGCCCAGCGGGCCCAGCGGCAACAACAACAATAACAACGGCAACAACAACAACGGCAACAACGGCAACAACAGCAACGGCAACAACAGCAACAACAACAATAGCAACAGCAACAGCAAYAGCAACAGCAACAACACCGCCATCGTCAGCCCCTCGTCCACCACGTCTGTCCCCGGCAGCGAGAAGCCCCCCGTCAGCGAGCCCTGCCGCGGCGACAACTGCCCGCCCAAGACGGTCGTCAGCGGTGCCGTCAAGACGAGCTTCGGCGCGCTCGTCGTGCTATGCGCCGCGGCTGCCCTAATGCTGTAAGGAGGCTTGTTTATTAATACGTACCATCGATCGATTGGGTTCTTTGCAATAGGTGTCATGGACGGCGGAGGCTTTAGATTAGCATAAGCCTCGGCTGGATATAATTACTATTTGATATATACATTTTCTATTTCTTCAACGGGGTCGTGATTCTTTGCTCGTGAGGTGACTTGGTGAAAGCTAGGGTTGGTGAGAATGCAACGACCTGCCCTGGACTGGGACCCTTGCTCTGTGAATCGTTTATATCCAACCAATTCTGAGCACGGTCCTCATTCACAGCCTCTTTCTCAGGGACACTCCGTGAATCCCGTCAAACCCCTCCATCCCGTCTCCGCCTCATGCTCGTCCTCATCCGCCTCCACGACCACACACGCCCAATCGTCTCCCCATCGCCACACCACGCCGCCACGAGCTGCACCCACACATGCCCGCNCCTTCTGTCCACGACGTTCACGTCCCGCGCCAGGCGCACCAGCCCGTCCCAGTGACCCGAGGGCACGTGCTCGCCGCCTGGCACRCCGTCAGCGTCGAGGAGTCGGGCCGCGGGGTGTGTTGCGGTTGAGAGAATCGGCGTTGTGTCATAGGGAAGCAGCCCAAGCCGAATCATGACCATGGCTCATCAGCCAGCAAGACCACTCCGGGGCGTCCGGTCGAGTTTCACGAAACAAATCGACAGTAATGCTTTGGAATTGAAATCTGGGTATCATTCAACCCCGCCCCATAATAATGCCAACGCTGCCTCACTAAGCCGCTCTTCACGACAACCGCGTCCGTATCCACTCGGCCCATTTGCCCAGATCCTCCATGTACTCCAGGACCTTGCCCAGGTTCTCCTTCGTAAACTCCTTGCGCTTGCCCTTGGCTCCCGCGTCGAGAATATTTTCCTCCACAATCTCCACCGCGCCGCCCTCGAGGATCTTGAGGGTAATGTCCGCCGTCGCGTCGCCCATGGGGAACACAACCTGCAGGTGCGGCGAAGGGTGAACCCAGAGGATGACGTCCAGCCTCGTTTCGTCTTCCGGCTCAGGAGGCGCTCTCGCGACAGGCTCGCGCGAGGATCCCATAAAGTCCGCGAGCTGGTCTTTGCCTGTCGTCGTGCTCGACTTTGGCTTTTCCGGCTCAGTGTCTGGGTTTGGGCCCCCTTTTGCCGTCGTAGGTGGGCGCTCCCTGGTCTTAGATCCGAAACTGTTCTCGAGAAGCGTGGAGAGGAAGGCATACTGCCGCAGAAGAGGCAGCATGTCGATGAGCTGCCGGGGGTGGGAGAATGGCATCTCTGACACCGCCTGCGAGTATATCGGCTTGTAGATGAACAGAGTGCTGTGGTGCTGCTTGACAGCCGGTTTCCGGGCCTCGTCAAACACGCAAACGTCTCGTCGGCGTGATATCGCCCGTGGTTCGCTGGGGTCCACCTTGGTGCCGGGCGGAATTGGGAACAGCAGGCTGTCAAAGGTTGGCGGAGAGCCCCTGTGACTCAACTCGATATTGGGCGGGTTCGCGTTGGCGCACATGTACAGCCGTGACCAGTCATTCTGCGGGAGAACAACGGGAGGGTCGAATGCGACAGTAAACATGACTCGGGGGACCCTTGTCGTCGAGAGATCCGGGTGCAGCAAGTCCATGCCGGCGTCTTTGTTATCCTCGGACTGCAGCAGAGAAACGTTGTCGGGTTCCAACCAGTCCAGAGCGACACCGCCGCTAGACTCCATCGACGATGGCTCTTCCTTGATAATGTCCTTAGAGATCCAGTTCTCCGAGACCCTGACCGGGGGGAGTCCAAGGCCATCGATGGGGGCGCAGCCGAGAAGAAGCGACCAGACCATCTCTCGCTTCTCGGAGAAGACAGCCATGGCGTCGGTGGACGGCGGTACGAAGCGCAGCTCTTTCCAGTACTGCAAGGCCAATCCGACCTTGCCCCGCGCATGCATGACGGGAAAGCCGTGGCGCGTGCACATGGCCATATTGGACAAATACGTGTCCGACTTGCCCGCCATGCCTTGTTCTTCTCGCAGCCTCGACAGGTCCCATTGGTGCAACCTGTCCAGGCTGACGTATATACCTGCCAGCGCTTCATGGCAATCGAGGCCCGGGACAATGCTGAGCTTGTCCAAGCTCGCCAGTCGCTCGAAGTTGGAAGCAAAGCCATCCAGGGTCTTGGTCAAGGGGCTCTGGTCAGGGAGCAGCTGTAGATCCTGAAGAAGAATCCGGCCGGCGGCGTCCATGTGCCTTGAGACGGACTCTGCGTTTCCGTGATACGTCAGCGACGTGCTCTGGACGATGTTGTTATCCAACACTATATCCAACGCAATCGCAGAGCCGGCAATCGCGAGGGTCCTCGTCTTGCGCCCGCCAGGGGTCATTTGTTCCTCGGAAAGGAGCTCGAGACCGAGGCGCTGGGCGAGGCGATCCAAGCCGGCCTCGCTGACGAGGCCCTTTTTCTCCTGCCCGTCGTCAGTGATGCACAGCCACGGAATGAGAGAGCACAAACACTAAAAAGCTTCAAAATGGTTTCCAGCCGCTTCAGCTTGTCGTCCTCGCCGGCCAGGGCCACGCCAAGAGCATCCAGTCCCCCCACAGCCACGTTGTCGAGCCCAATGTCAAAGCTGCCGCCAATGCCCAACGCGCCCATGGCCGCCGCCGTCGAGGGGCTATCAAAGTTGAACGCGCCCATTGCGTGCTGGCCCATCAGCGTCGACGTGGCCGGCGACTTCTTAACCTGCTGGGGCGACGATTTGGGGCCGTGGGGAGAAAAGGCAGCGTGGGCAGGGTTGGAGAAGGGCGTGGACACGGGGGGCGTCGCGGCGGCCAGCTGCGAGGGAGTGCGGCCCTGCTGCGACGGCGCGTGCTTCATGGGCGTCGGTGTTGACATGGCGGCGAGGGGGGTCAGATGCAACGAGGCTGGAGTCGGCAAAGCTCGAGTCGCGAGGGCCGCGAAAGCGCCGACTTATTGTCTCCGCAGACGCCGGGGAGAAGGCATCGGTCGCTCGGCTCGGTTGCGCGGGAACGGGTCGTCTGCCGAGGGCGAAGAGGCCGAGGGTTGCGGCCGAGGGTTGCGGCCGAGACTTGGCGTAGAAGTAGAGCTGAAGATACGATGTAGTCGAGTGTTGTTTGTGGGAGGGAGTCCAGGTGCTGGAGGCTGAAGGTGCACGAAATACTCCGTAACCTCGCGCGGCTGTTGCTGGAGCCCCACTCCTTCCCGCCAGCCATCGCGCGTCGCAACGCTCCATCCCCATCCACCGACTACGAGTACCAGAGGACTCAGCTGCCGTCTTCCTCCCTCGGCCGTGTCGCCCGTCGCTGCCATCGCCATGACATCAATCGCAAGCGCGGCGCGGCGCTCGATGCCCCAGCGGTCGATTCGCATCCTCGTCTCGCCCACGCCCATGACCTTTGCTGAGCGACGCTCTGTCCTGCAGGTGCTCGAGCAGCACGGCGCCGTCGAGGTGTTTAAGATGACGCCCGTACGCTTTCCTCGATGCCATACTGACGCGCAGCGGATCAAGAGCTAACCGACGCCGCTCGCAGGGCTACCACTCCAACTTTGTGTCCGTCACCAAGGAGCCAACGACGGCCAGCAAGCTCGTTGCCAGCAGCCCGCTCACGTACAACATGGCCGTTCCCCGTGCCAATGCCGACATGTACGTGGCCGACCTGGGCGAGCCCGAAGGCTTCAACGGCGACGTCCTTTCTGTGGCCAATGCGCACGGCAGGCCGACGACCTCGGGCGCCGAGACGGATGCGGAGAGCGCCCGGCGGGAACACAAGGAATTCACTCTAGAAATCTTCCCTGCGCCCGACTACAACCATAAATACGCCATGTCTGGCCAGCCGCTCCACCACTCGTGGCCAGACGCGTACAACCAGGACAGGTCGTTCGCGGCGACGACCCTGAAGCAGTCGTTGCCCCAGACCGTGGCGGCCAAGGGCCTGTCGCACTGGCTCTTTGACCTGGGCAAGGCGTCGAAGATGGAGCGCAAGGCGAAGCGGCTGCAATTGAAGGGCTGGCTCCCGAGCAAGATGGCGCGCTGAGCCACGATGCACAGCAAGTGTGCCTAATTTAGTATCATGCAGCGCCGTGAGGCTGTGGCCCAACCGGGCTGACCCGACAGTCACAGGGTCGACGCCAAGGAACAAGAACACCAGGCGGTCAGGTCAAGCTGGAAGGCCTGCAAGCTGGGAAGCCTGCAAGCTGGGAGGCCTGCATCTAGGCTACCATGCTGCCTCGAAACCGGGATGAGCTGGCGTCACCCCGACGGAACGGCATTAATGTTGTGCGCCCCGTCACGTCTGCCGCCTTGGAGCCTTAACGCGGGAACGAGCTGCCGGGCTGACGACGTTGGAACTGGCCCCCAAAGTTTGCTTGTTCTATTTCGGCGACAGGGCCGGGCAGGGCTGGGCAAACAAGCACACGAGAGCACGCCGGCCAAATTCATTTCTTGCTTTCAGCTTCGGAAATACGGCTGTGACGAAGCCCCTGCGAAATGGACTCCTGGCGTCGTCACAAACATCGTCACCAACACCACACCACACAGCCATCGCTCCACGGGGTGTGGCGTGGCTCAAATCAGGGCAGCTGGGCGGCCCACTGAGGGCCCTCACGCACTCCGATTCGCAGCGCCCTGCCGCTGCTACGTCACCCCCTGCCGGCCCCTGGTCGGATCTCAGACACGGGCCAAGCACAGCCATGGAGCTGCGTTGGTGCTACTCGAGATGGGCCCAGGCAGGGGCAGAACAGGAACCAGTGATGATGACGCCGCCGTCGACGAGGGCCAGCTTACTGGACGGCAGGACGGTGCCCATTGACGCGTCGATTTATATGCCGATGCCCTCCCCCCGATTCGACGTTTCACATACCAAAAAACTACCTCGTGACCACCGCCACCGACTCCTCGCCTCTCCTTCACCAGAGTCGTCCGACAGAGAGCAAGAGAGTAGAACGCGCGCAGCAAGCAWGCAATTCACAATGGGCGTCGGCACGTTCATCCACCACGTCGGCACGGCTCTGCTGCTCGTCGCGACGATCCTGCTCATCGTCGTCGACGTCACGTCCCCCGTGGTCAATTCGCTCGCCATCATGAAGGTCAACCTCTGGAGCAGCGTCTCCGGTTCGCAGGTGACATTTGGTACGTTTGGTTGGTGCCACCGCGGCCTCAGGTAAGTCCACTGGCATTGTTCGACCGAGGCGGCGACAGTAGACTCACGCGTACGCGATTAGCCGCGGCGACCAGTGCTCGGGCAGGCACATCGGCTACAATCCGGCGCAGGTCATGTCTAGGATTGACGGCACCGACTTTGGCAGCGCTGCCGAGAACACCTCCAAGGGCCTCACCCGCGTCATGGTGCTGCACCCCGTGGCGACGGGCCTCTGATTCATCGCCTTCCTGCTCTGCCTGGGCACCGGCTTCGTCGGCTCGCTGCTGTCCACCTTGTCGTCGCTGCTGGCCTTCCTCGTCACCGTCATCGCCATGATCTGCGACTTTGTCTCCTTTAGCATCATCAAGCGCGACGTCAACAACCACAACCGCAGCCGGGCGGAATGGGGCCCGGCCATTTGGCTGATGCTCGTCGCCGCCATCTTCACCCTCGTCGCTTCCGTCCTCGTCTTCTTCACCTGCTGCGCCGGCCGTTCCAAGAAGAGCCGCGAGTCGCGCACCAAGGAGGGCTGGAACGGCTCGGCGCCAGCCACTCGACGACGCTTTTGGCAGCGCGGCGGCCGCTACTAGGAGGCGGCCAAGCACGGAGTGGCATTGACGATGATAACGACATGAGGGGGAGTGAATGGCGATTGAGCCGCGAATTTACCATGTGGTCATGCGAACAGGACCTGGGCTTGAGAGACAGATATGATATCCCATTGCTACTATATAGCCCGTTCATAATTCATTTCAATTCGATCTTATTGACTCGCATCACTCGGTACAGTTTCTGAAACTGGTCGACAACTTCCCTCCCCGGGTTTCCGCCTCCACGACAGATGCCTAGTCGCGTAGCCTCATGATGCTCAGGCCATCCCACAGCGGCACCATGAACGTCTCGAGCCGCGCCTCGGCGACGCACTCGTCGTTGAACTTGCGCAGCGCCAGGATGTGCGCGTCCCAATCCGCCTGGCTCCCGAACTCGGGCTTCGTGACCGCCGGGTCGGCGACCTGGCCGCGGCGCAGGACGTTGTCGGCGACGATGAGCGCCCCCGGGCGGAGCAGCCGGCCCGCGGCGCCGGGCTGCGACCGGGCGAGCAGGATGCGCAGGTAGTTGCTGTAGCCGGTCTTGTCGGCGTCGAGGAAGACGAGGTCGTAGGGCGTGGTGGCGCTGAGCTTGGGGAGGCTGTCGCGTCGCGGGCGTTAGCGGGCTGCTGGCTGGGACAGATATACTTGACGGATGCAAGACAAGGAGGGGTGGACCGTACGTCTCGGCGCCGTCGCCGACGATGATTTCGATGTTGTCGAGGCCCTGCGCGGCAAAGGCGTCGCGCGCAATCTGGGCCAGCTCAGGGGAGAACTCCAGGCCCGTGACGGTCCCGTCGGGGCCGGTGGCATGGGCCCACAGCATGGCGGAGTAGCCGACGTAGACGCCGATCTCGAGGACTGAGGGCATCGCCATTAGCCACCCATCCGTGTAAGTGAGCATCCCCGCTTCCCACACGAGCGCGGCAGAACAAAGCGTGCACGTACGACGCTTGCCGCCTGCCGCACGAGGCATGCGAAGGAAAGAACAGGCTGTGTACCTCTCTTTGCGCCAATCGCATTCGCCAGCAGCAGGTGCAGCTGCGACTGGAAGTTGGAGCTCAGCATCATGGAGTCGTCGCGGCGCGTCGACGCCGCGGCGTGGTAGTCGGTGATGTGCTTGGGCAGCGGCGACGAGTGCGCGGTCGAGTACGCCGTCACCCGCTCGCCCATCTCCGGGTTGGTGTAGAGGTTGGTGCTTCCGCTCTTCATCGTGGCGCGGGCGTGATTTTGCAGTTGGTGGTAGTTGGTGGTAGTTGGTGGTGGGCGAGACCAAGATGGAAGCAGGGCAGGCGAGGTGAGGTCAGCTTCGTAATGGCTCGCTTGTCCGGTGGATGAATAGATGGCAGATGCCCCGTCCATCTGATGCCGTCCTCGTCGATCTATATACTCTTTGCGCCGCCGATCCCACGGGCCACGTCCACCTTCAGCCCCGCGACCTCGGACTCCGAGCCGCCGGCGCCTTGCATGTACCCCCACATACCCGACTTCCGGGTCCGCGTCAGCTCCGCCGCTTACCGGCCTGTACGACCCGAGCTACAAGGGGCGCGGCGCACCGGCGTCTCGGAGATACGTACGGACCAGCGGTTGTTGGCACGTCCTGCCTGATACGATGACGACGACGTCTGCCTGCATGGCATCTCACGATGCCATGGTCCGGGACCACGGCAATTGCGTGCGAGGGGAGAGGCTTGACGCGTGTACCGATGCCGTCGTTGGCGTATGGGGCCCGGGCAGAGCTTGGACTGGCGGAAAATATTCCGCCAAGCACTTGTACACTGACGGCATCTGCTTCGTACCTTGGACACCGCACACGACAGCCGCGTGAACAACAAACAAGCGTGTTATTAACTAGACGCATCCACCATTAAAGTAAACCTTCAGATCTAAAGCCAACGCGCCACGCTGGCCAACCCAATTCTTGACAAATCCCAGCACATCTCGCCTCTTTACGATCTTCGTCAACAGAGGAGGTACGTACAGTAGTGTACACCCACGCCCGCTCGAGCTTACAAGCTTACAGGAGGAGGTAGCCAACAAGCGCCGCCGCCCCGACGCCCAGCCCCGACGCCGCAACCTGCGCCGCGCCACCGATGGGCACGGTGACCGGGGGCGGCCTCGAGTGCGTCGTGTGGTTGTGGCGGCACCCGGTCGGCTTGGGTGGTGGGGGCGTCACGATCATATTCAACTCTTCCGTGCAGCGGGTCGTAGTCTTCTCCGGGCAGGTGGTCTTTGTCTCGGGGCACTTGCAGCAGGACAACTGCTCGCAGGCGCAGATGGGGCAGCCGTGGTGCCCCTGGGGGTGCTCCTGGGACTGCTCTTCGGGGTCCTCTTGGGGCTGCTCTTGGGGCTGCTCCAGGGCCTTCCCCAAGGGGCGCGCATGGTGAATCTCCAAGGGGAGATGGGGGTGCTCCTGGGGGGGCGCCTTGGGGTAGTCCTTCTTGTTGTCGACGCCGGCCACCTCGTCGCGCATCACGAGGCGCACCTTGTTGTTCGCCTCGGCGCTCTGCGCTAGGATCTCGTCGCGCGTTAAGCCCGACTTAAGCAGCTCTGTGACTTTCTCGTAGACGTAGTCCAGGTCGCCGTTCGTCGTGCTAGAAGGCACCGCCTTGTACATGTCGCGGAGCTGCTTCTTGGTGAAGGCCGCATCGACGAGGGTCCATTCCCACGGCCGGTGGGCGAATTCCGGACTCAGGCCAGCCTGCGAGGCCGGGTCGCGGCCGCCCAGCGTCATCGCCTCCGTGAGCTCCTCCTTGGTGAGGGTGTTGCCGTGCAGCGACTGCCGACGGGGGGCCTCGGCCCCAGCAGCAGTGGCATGGGCGGCGCCCACGATGGCGGCCGCGAGGACAAGAGTGTTGGCACGCATATTGCTGAGGAGCGAGACTGTTCAAACAAGACGGGACAGAGCAAAGCGAGAGGGGGGCCTGGGGGAGTGAAAGGACGAGAACAGAATCACCAGGACTGAGAGGTGGACGGCTTCAATTTATACCCAGACATCTGCCATGTCCAGAGAATCCTCGCCCCTAGCAAAACTCACTGTGTGTCCACGAGGGCAGGATAAGCTCATGGCACCGTGTCGCTTGAACCCGACCTCGTTGGCCGCAAACTAAACTGCGTGTGCAAAGCATGATGGGGCCGCAAGCGTCCTTTTCTTGCGCCTGGCGCCGTCTCTGCAGACTTCTGCAAGGAACCGCGCCTTGCGATACGCGGACCTGATCTCAGGGGCTGGCGCAGAGGCTGAAGCGAAGTGGTGGGTTGCCTAGGCAGCAAAGGCTATCTGGCCTCGGAAAGCATCTCGACCTTCACTCGCTTTAGCACATCACACTTCGGAGAGAGTTTGCCGGTCCCATGGCAACAAAGACAAGCGCTGCTGGTTTCCAGATCCAATTCCTGCCCTCGAAGCTACCGCTCAACGACAAAACCACTCGCGGCGAGAGCCACGTACCGGATGATGCTCGCTACCGTATGTACCCCCTCACTCGGCCCCAGCCCTCTCGGTCTTTTCTGTTGTGGTGCTTTGCCCTTCGTCCAAACTCAAAGGCGAATCATCGGCCCCCCAACGCCTTTTGCAAGCCACATGCAGGCTACTCCCCCGGGGGCCCTGAGAAAAGGCCGAATCGCATCCGGTGGCTCTGTCGAGGCATTAGCTTCGTGCGGGCGGGCGCCACGACTAGGTAGGGTTTGGCCACACGCACAAATGGTAGCTTGGGGATGATTACGCCCAGCACGGCCAGGAAGTTAATAATGAAATATGCCAGGTCGTAGTGGGTGTAGTGGGTGCTCAGGAGGAACAGCACGATGGGGACGCCGAGGAGGAACTTCTTGGTGGGCGTGTACTGGGCGCCATTGTCGATTTGCTCCCACATGTTTAGGTTGTCGAAGGCGCCGCTGTTGAACTCGAACGGGACGCCGCGGACGTAGTGGAACATGAGATACGAGCCGAACATGTACGTCATGTTTGTGAGCGTCCACGAAGTCTCCTGTGAGACGCCGGGGATCACGTCGTAGAAGATCTTGAGGCAGGCTATCAGGACGATGTGGATGGTCCACGCTCCTGCGGCATGTCAGCCCCCGGCATTTGGCCCCCGGGGGTGGGGAAAGCGCTCCGCGACGGGCTAGTATACCTTTTGCATTGGTCCAGTTGGCGTTGAGGTTGGGCAGGGCGGCCTGGTCGCTGATCTGCTCCAGGGTCTCGGGGGGCTCGTGGTAGACCTGGAGGATGCTGCTGGACCTCCTCCGGCGAGCGCCGTTGTCGCGGTCGGCCATGTCGAGGTAGATGCTGCCACGGCGCGGAGGTTTGGTTCCCGCGTCGTAGGAGACGGTGCGCTGCAGGAGGATTGGGGAAGACAGCTTGGCGGTACTGACGGGGGGTCGGGGAGACGCCGGGGCGGGTGGGCTCCCTCGGTAGATATGGGGGAGCTCGCTCTCGTGGGTGGCCGAGGGGGAGGTGCGCGACCGTGGAGAGGGCATACGCCGAGCTCTGCGAGGCCCCTGGTGATGTCACGCGAGCGGAGGATAACGGGCGCGGATGCGGATGCGGATGGCGGACGACGGGCGACGGGCGACGGCGACAGACGACGGACGACGAGGCCGACGGGACAGACAGGCGACGCACCGAGGCCGACGGCGGAACGGATACAGAGACTGCTCGATAATGGAAATGGTCGTGAACGAGGGGCACAGTGCCTGAGCAGCTGGAGATGGACAGAGAACAGAGAAATGGATGAGAGAGCGAGGGCGCGGCTGGGCACGGGCAGCGCGGTGGTGATGGGAGGTGGAAGTCGGCGATGAGCCCGTCGTCGATGAGTGGCCAGTCCAGCCCGCGAAGGGTCGAGTGGTGGCAAGGACGAGGACACCGAAGCTGCCTGCCCATGTACCGCGCAAACAGCAGCGGCGCTCGACCCGCGCTGTGGCTGGCAGCGAGTGACCCTGGGCTCGGGGCGGGGATGCCGTGTTTAGCGCGTCCCTCAATTCGGGCCGCTGCTGCTGCGCTGTTGCAGTTGCATGAGCAGTCCGGGCGCCCCTGTGACGGAAAAACGAGACGGTGCTGCTGCTGGAGGCATCCAGCAACGATGCTCGTGCGCCGTACATCTGGGATAACGGACGGCCTGATCTCCACTCCATTCGCCATTGCGTCAGGTCATTATTCACTTGTGTTCCGGAGATGGGCTCCTCATAGCGAGATTGACAGGTTTATTATTAGCCATGACAGACGCCAACCATCCACGTTGTCCCCCTATTATCAACTACGTAGATCGTGGCAGTGGAGAGCGTCCTTGTCGGGAGAAGCTGCCCCGGACGCGGTCATTGTCATCTCGGCAAGGGCTCTGGCCAAATTGAATCCATGCTTTGGCCCGTTGAGGACATGGATGCCAGCATTAGAACCGGAACAGAGCACTCCTCCGCCAGTTCCGTACTCCGGGCGTGCGTGCGGCTCCCCTGCACCAGCAGCCGTTGACGAAGACGACTCTGCTGCAGCTGTGCGCCATGGTTGCATGGGCGAATGAAAATCAGCAGGGCGTCGCCGGCACGCAGCAAGGAACGATCGGATGCTGGGCTGCCGGGTCAAATAAGCTCTGGCCCCCTGCCCGCGTCAGGTACCCGGCTAACCTTCGGCACGGCGCTGCGCCGCGGCGTCGTCGACGGTCAGCCATGGGGACGGCCTCTGATTCGCTCGTGATTTTTTCATCCAACATGCAGTCCATCGTCAGGGATAGCTTCATCAACGTCGACGGTATACCCGAAACGCCCATCTGTCTGCTATATGTCGCTGCGCAGCCTTTGCATGCATCGGTATCCCAGGAGCACTTGTTGTGGAGCAAGGCAACTGCTCTTCTGACTTGGTTTGCTTGCGCAGTCCCGGCGCTGTCTGTAAATCTTGCATCTGGGCGACAGGACTAAACAAGGAGGCAAGCGAGGCTTGTGCAGGCGTCATCTGTTGCTGCGGGCTCACCTATCTGACGACAGCGCAGCTCACCGGCGCAGCTTCGGGCCGCGTTCGGAATGGACGCGCCAGAGGATGCCCTAGGGGACATAATCCTCATTGATTCGAGTGAGGATGAGAGGCCCGTCAAGGGGCGCAAGCGGCCACGCGGCAAGGATCCCAGAGACATAGGGAACAGTTCGTCGACCAGCAGCTCGCGCAGCTCCAAGAGAGCGCGGTTGAGCGCTGCGCCACAGGGCTCCGAGGAAGGAGAGATTGGCGAAGCAGATGCCCAGCAAAACGGCGGCGAGCCGGCTTCGGCGACTGTGAATCAGTCGAGCGGGCGCGGCGACGGCCCTCGCCAGGCCCAAGGTGCAGCCTCCACGGCAACAGCGAACGCCATGGGCCATCTCCCCTCGACCGTTACCATGCCGCCCAACCCTCACCTTTGGTACATGGATTCCCTCAGGTTCAAGCTCCCGGCCTTCTCCGCCAAGAGAGAAGGCTCGTGGCATACGAGGTTCCAGGACTGGGTCCGCGTCTTTTTCCTGTGCAACCCCGAGCACAGCGTGCTCATCACTCCAGCCCTGACCGTGTCGGCCTTTGTGCGCTACCTGGACGACAGCAGCGGCCTCAAGACGGGCAAGAGAAAGAGCGCAAGGCAAGCCGCGAACCAGGCCAGGGACTCTGGTGCGTTGGAGGAGCTGCTTGAAGCGCTGCGCAGTTCCGCCGCCGGCAAGGTTTCCCTCTCGCAGCAAACCACCCGCAAGACGAACGCGCCGCAGTCCCCGGCAACACACGAGATGGGTGTGAACGGCGCCGCCGCGGAGACGCGCAAGCAGCGCATGCCAACCGAGGACGAGGAGCGCGCGCTGCAGCTCAAGTACTTCCCCGAGGCCGATTGCCCTTCCGCCATGTGCCTCGCCTGCGCCCGCTCAGGCCATACCTCAGCTAGCTGCCCGTACTCGGCCTGCCGCTTCTGCGGCGAGGACGCGCACTGGAGCTTTTGCTGTCCCACCAAGGAGCGATGCGGAAAGTGTCTCCAGTTCGGCCACACGGCTGCGGCCTGCGTCGAGAAGCTCAAGCTCACAAAGGACGACGGCCTCGCGTGTGCCTTTTGCGAGTCGCCTGATCATCTCGAGGCCGAGTGCACGGATGTCTGGCGATCCTTCCATCCCGACACTGACACCATCAAGACTGTCGTCGACCTCCCCGTCTGCTGCGCCATCTGCGGCGCCAGAGACCACTTCCTGTCCGACTGCGCTCAGCTCGAGTATGCCGCAAACCCTACCTGGTCTCTGGCCAACCGCAGTCGATACATCGACCCGAACTGCGGCATCTCGGGCATCGAAGATGTCAGCGATGCGCGGGGAAACGCGACTTTGCTACGCGCCCCGGAGCTCAAGATACGTGGTCGCGCCTCTCGGACTCCTAACGTCCACTACTCGGAGAGCGACGACTCGGATGAGGAATTTCTTGCCAATAGGTTACTCAAGCAACCGCATCCGGCCGGGCGTATCCAGATGTCTAGCAACATCCAGTTTCCGGCCCGCAGTGGCGGCCGCGACGGAAACCGCCAGAACCAGCGATCCGCCCAGCCTCCGCTGCCCCCGGGACCGACGCCGTCGGGACCCCCTCGACGCCAGCCATCCTTTGGGAACCACCCTGCGCCTGGGCAGCGCGGTGGCAACCCTTCGCTCCCGGCTAAGCCCCCTGCCCCCAATCGAAGCTACCACAGCATGCCGCCTCCTCCCACCGTGTCGGGCTCGCGCCCCCAGGATGAGTTTGGGGATGGAAACGCGAGAGGCGGGCGTGGAGGCCGCGGTGGTCGCGGAGGCCGCGGTGTCAGGGGTGGACGAGGTGGTGGTGGCAAGGGCAGAGGCCGAGGCCGAGGCCGTGCCAAGTAAGGTGGGAGGTGCTGGAGGTTGCGGTGCCTGGGGCGAATGCTGCACGCCAGGTGTGTGCCAGGGCATGCCTCGGGCGCAGGGACGGCGAATCAACATGGCATTTACGATGCATTTGTGATACCCACCTAGACTCCCAAGAGGTAGAAAATTGATGGGGTGACCTGTTTCGAAACTTGGCTCCCCATCTTGTTTGGGACAGTTCTTGCTAAGACGCATGACAGCTTTTCTCCGCAGATGCAACGTCGGCGGAGGCTGGACGATCTGCCAAACTGACGAGGCAAAAGAGTGGTGCTTCAGATCGGTTTGCCTTTCTCGTCACGGGCAACGGTTGTTTGGCCAGGAGGGGAGACCCTTCGTCCGGTGTGCCCAGGACCAGCCCTGTCCAACGGGTCTGATTAGCCCGCGCGGGAAGGATGTTTCAACGCGGGCAAAACATGGCGGCCGTGATAGGCCGCGTGGGCGGACGGGCTCGTGGGGAGCTTGCGCTGCATGGCGCGGGTGGGGACGTGACGGCGATCAGCATGGGAAACGGGAACGGGGAACGGGAAACGGGAAACGGGAAACGGGAAACGGGAAACGGCGAGGCGAGAGGTGTGTCTACGGAGTTGTCTGGTTGGCTGGCGGCGAGGTTGACTGAGACGCGAGGTTGACTGAGACGCGACGCAGGCGCCGTCTCCGAAGCGCGTGGTGGCCGCGTGGTTGGAGCAGGAATTTACTTTGGGCTGTGGGACATGTATTCACTCACTGTTGCACAACGGGGGAAAAGAAGAACAGAAGAAAAGAAGAGTCCAACGCGACAGCAGCAACCAGTTGGCTCTGATATTACACGTCTTCCAGAACAGAGCACCGCGCCTACGGGCCCCCCCCACGCCGCGGCCCGCGTGGCCGAGGCGCGTGTCTCGCGTGTGCACGCCCGCCCGTGATTGGCCCACTGTTTCCCCTCCCGGTGGCTGCACGGCCCCGCCATCGACAACCAGCCGCAACGCCCGAGATGCACCTCCCACTGGCCGCCATGCGCGGCAGTGGAACGCTGCCGGCCAACGAGCGCCGTCGGCGCGGTGCCCGACGCGGTCGCGAGGCTGGCCCGCACGGAGGCGAGGGCCTGCCGCTGGCGGCGCCGTGAGCCACCAGCCAGTCGATTTCGCGGCGGCGGCGTCCGTGGCGACGGGGCAGGGAGAGAGACCGTGGACGAGGGGCGAGGGAGCGGGATATATACGGCGGCGGCGTCGTTGCGCCCTGGTCTCTGCGCCCTGGAAACTTTCAGCAACTTTCAGCAACGCTGTTTCCATTTTCAGGCGTCGGCGGTTTGGCGACTCCAAGAGACTGGCTGAGTGGGATCACCTCTTATAGACAACCCACTTCCACTTACACGGGCTTCATCGGCAACGGGTCGCATCAACACCAGCTGCACAGCGCCGACTGCATCACCCGCCGCCACGACATGAGACCACCATGGCCTCCGCAGAACAGCTCTTCGTCGCCCTCCTGAGGAGCGACCGCATCGCCGGCTGCCTCGCCGCCCACCTCCCCGCCGCCTCCCTCTGCGCCGTGCGCGCCGCCTCGTCCGCCTGCTGCAACCTCCTCACCAAGCGCCTCTTCACCCGCCTGCACGTCACCTTCACGCCCACGGCCCTCACCCGGCCCTGCCGCGCCGCGGCGCTCGCCCGCGTCGGCCACCACGTCGAGCACCTCACCTTCTACATGCCGCACTCGGACGCCACCTTCCTGCCGCCGCTCGTGCACCCGCTCACGGGCCAGGAGATCTGCTTCCTGTACTCGCCGCACACGAGCGTCGGGTCGGTGCTCACGCGGCCCAAGTACGCCAACACGGAGCTCGGCGAGATGCTCACCCAGCAGTACCCGCCGCTGTTCCATGCGGCGACGAACGTGCCCAGCTTCATCAACGCCCTGCGCCAGCTGCCCAACCTGCGGCACCTGACCATCCGGTGCCCCGGCCAGGACCCGCGGGAGAGGTATCGGCGCGACATCGTCGACTACGCGCTCATCAGCCTGCGCATCGCCGTCGAGCGCGCGCCCGTGACCAAGCTGGCCAAGCTGTCCCTCTCGTCCCTGCACCCGTCGGCCTTCAACTACCTCCGGCACCTCCCGGGCATCGGCTGCGTGCCCTCGGCCGGCCGCAGGTGGCGGCAGATCAAGAAGCTGTCCATGTCCGTCGAGGCATGGGACTTTTACGGCCCGTCCCCGGGGCTCGACCACCTCAAGATCATCGACGACTACATCCGCTGCTTCGCGCCGTGCCTCGAAAAGTTCGCCTTCGCCTGGGTCGGCCCCAAGGGCCCCTGCCCCATCGCCCTCTCCGCCGACCCCCTCTTCGCGCCGCCGCGCGCCTCCAGGAAGCTGTTCCACGAGGTCACGTCGCCCATGTCGCCGCTGCCGACGCGGCCCTCGCGCGCGCCCATCCACTTCCCGCGCCTGCGGCACCTGCAGATGCGCAACGCGAGCATGAACGCGCCGCAGCTGAGCGGGCTCATCAACGCGCACCGCGCGACGGTCCGCGAGTTCGACTTCGAGGACGTCGTGCTCAGGGACCACGGCAGCTGGGACGACGCGCTGGCGCCGCTCAGCCGCGACGATGCCTGGGCGCGGAGCAGCGTCCTGGCGGAGACGTCCGAGTGCGGTAGCTTCGTGGCGAGCGATGGCGGCGAGGCGCTGCCGAGCCCGAGTGCGGCCGTGGCGGCGGCGAGCCGTGAGCTGCTGGATGTGGATCTCGGCCGGTTCGGCTTCAGCCACGGGGAGAGCGAGGTCATCGAGGGGCTGTCCGAGGAGGTGGCTGCGGCGAGGGAGGAGGCGATGAGCATCACCACCAGGTTCAGGAAGAGGCGAGGCCGCCGCCGTCGCAGAAAGCACCACGGGGACGAGGACGAGCAGGCCGCCGAGCCTCGCCCTTCCACATCATCCTCGTCCTCSTCCTCGTCCCCGCCTCGTCGTCGCAAGCTGTCCGGCACCATTCGCCCACCCACGCCCCTCCCGCAGTCCACCATCACCGCCCCCATCCTCAGATCCGACCCGCACCCCGTCCTCCTCCAGCCCACCGTCTACGATCCCTCGGCGCGGCACGCGCCCGACGACGGCATCTCCAGCGTGCAGCGCAACATCGAGCAGGAGGAGGCCCACCGGCTGCTCGCCGAAGACGCCGCCGCGCGCGTCAGCGCCCTGCAGAGGGCCAAGGCCGTCGTGCTGTCCAAGCTGAGCAGGGAGTTTTGCACCAAGCGCAGCAGGGCGGGCGCCGGCGCCGTCGCGGCGTGTCGCCTCATGGCGGGGAGGGACTTTGGCGGCTGCGGGATGGAGGTGCTCGAGGACAGGCGCGTGCTGCAGAGCCGGAGCGCGCTGGTGCCGCTGATGTTTAGCAGATCGTAGGTGTCGACAATGGTGGTGGACGAGCGACGGGGTTACGACTTGTAATGAAACACGATGGCGCGACATCACGTCCTTCTTTTCATGTATTTCCATTAGTTATGTATCCCAGGAGAAATGAGAGTGAGCTGCACATGCTCGTAAGACCTGATGCAACGGCCATTATCCTTCACGAGCTCTCCTTGACCACCGTCTCCAGCGCCTTGACGTACTCGGCCACCTCCTTGGCCCCTGTCAGCGTCATGTCCCGCCGCTTCCCCTCCACCACCACCACCGGCACCGCGTCCGCATCCCTCGACACCTCCCTCACCCTATTCCTGACCTCCAGCGCGCCCCTTTCCGCATCCCCGACCAGGGCCCTCGCCTCGTCCTCGCCCAGCCCCGCCTCCACGCACGCCCCGACGAGGGTATCCTCCGCCGCCGGGTGCGCCGCCTCGGCAAAGTACCGCCTATACAGCCCGTCGACGAGCCGGTTCGCCGTGTCGACGCCCTTCTCGGCCTGCACGAGCTGGATCACGCGGTGCGCGGGGAGCGTGTTGCCCATGAGGCCGTCGAAGCGCAGCGGCAGGCCGAGGGGCTCCGCGAGGGTGAGCATGCGCGCCTGGTGGACCTGCTGCGCGGCGGCGTTGTCGAGGTGCTTCTCGTGGAGGTACCATTCCTGCTTGTCGGTGGACGAGGGGAAGGAGGGGAAGAGCTGGTAGGGCTCGAAGCGCAGCGTGAATGTGACGCCGGAGGATGACGGCGAGGCGCGGACCTGCTCGAGGGCTTTTTCGAGTCTGGCGGGAGACGTTAGTCGGGGCCCCGGGGCGGCTGTGAGTGGTGTACCTCTTCTTTGCTATGTAGGTCCTGCGGGAGGAGCAATATTAGCAAATGGCGATGGAATATCGGGCCACGACAGCATAAGAACGTAAGCTCTCCGCGTCACATACCACGGACAGATTGTGTCCATCGTAAACGACACCTGAGACTCATACATCGTGTCGCCGACAATGTCTGCGTGCCACTCGGTTGACTCGATGCTTGGGTGATGATGCTTACGAGAAATGAACTGAGCGTTGGTTCACGATTTGCAAACCAGTGACATCCAATGAAGGCTTCCACCCGATGTACCGATATTAGTCGACGTCACAAGCGGGAGGTGGTGATGCGGGGCCCTAGGCCGTCTCCCTCCAGCCGAGCCAGGCCAGTCTCCAAACGCGGCACAATCGCAAACATCAATCACTCGACAGCTGGGAATCGTTGATATACAGGGGTATCTCAGAGCCAATAAATCAACTAGTCAAACGTCATCTTTGTACCCGTGTGCTTCACCACGGTACCCATCAACCTGGCGACCTGTATATCAGACTCCGTGAGAGGCTTCGCCTCCGCCGCTCCGTTGGTCTTCTCGTCTCGCCCCCGAGGCTCATTCGACCTCTCGTTCCGCTCCCGCGGCGCTCTCGCGTTCCCTTCTCGCTTGGGCGCATCCTTGCCGAACCTCTTCTTGTACCGCGTCTGGTCATCCTCTGCCAGCTCCAGCTTCAGCTCCCTGCCGAGCATCCTGTTGACCCACCACTTCCTCGTCTTGAACTGCTTCTGCCTCTCCTCGCCTCCGTCGCCGTCGCCATCGCCGTCCTCGGCAGCCTTAAAGTCGTCTTCCGTCTCGACCTCCTCCTTCACCTTGACAAAGCCCTTGACCGCCCACGCAGCCGCCTCGGGCTCTTTGAACCTCACCCACCCGAAGCCCTTGCACTTGCCCGTGTCCTCAAAGGTCGCCAGCTTCACCCATTCAATCTCGCCGCACTTTTCAAAGTTCCTGCGCAGGTCGTCCTCCGTCGTCTTGAAGCTCATGTTGCCAACAAAGACCTTGCGGCTCGCGTCGACTTCTTTCGCGCCGGCTAGCAGCTTCCCCTCTTCAGGCTCTTTTTCTTTCGCTGGGCGGCCCTCAAAGGACGCGGCGTCTTTGATGAGAAGCCTACGGCCGGCGAAACTTGTTTCCGACAGGGCAATAGCAGCCACCTTTCCGCCAATGTCTGTAAAGTCGACGTATGCGAAGCCCCTGTTGACGGGCTTCTGGGTCCTGTCCCGGCCAGGTTCCTTCTTCGTAGGCAGCTTTATCCGGGTGATGGACTCGTCCGTTATGACCTCGCCCGAGTTGTCGATGAGCCACTTGCGCAGGTCGGCTGCCGTGAGTGTAAAGGGCAGGTTGCCAACCCAGACTGCGTGCTCCGACCGAACCTTTTCCTTCTTGTCCTTTTTCTCGCCGTCGGCGCCCTCTTTGTCATCGCCACTATCCGGTTTTTCCGGGAGAGCCCTGCCTTTCTTCAGCGCACGGCGGGCTCGCTTGGACGGGGGCTCTGGCGCCGTAATGTCGACTTCGTTTTCTTCGACGACGGACTTGCGCTTTGTCGATGTCGCAGGGTTGGCAGCATCTGCCGGGACCGGGCTGTCTTCTTTCGTCGACATTGGAGCGTAGTGCCCGTGCGTTGGCAAACACGATGGCTTGGTTTAGAAAGTCAAGGCAGGTGAAGCCGAGAATGGGGGATCTTGAGCTCTGCGAAACTGGCTGGGATGGATGCCAGAAATTTTCCTGCCACTTTGAGTGATAAGCGATAAGCTGCCGGATGGGTCCACGCCTAACGGAAGAGCTCCCGAGTCCCCATAGGCTTGTCTACCCGAGATCTCAACCAACAAACGTGGAGTCGTCCAGGACCGGGCCTTGGCCAGTTTGGCATGGTTCGAGGAATGGATCAATAACTAATCCGCCTTGTGCGAATATTCAGCGSTGTCCAACTTGCGCGTGAGGTGCAATTGGCATGCTGAGAGCTCGTTAGGGCTGCTTCAAGAGCTTGTTGACCATCAGTGGCTGACGTACTCCGTACGGAGTACGAAGTACCCCGCACGAGATTTCGTCAGCAGATCAGGGATGCGAATCAACCTGTGCGATAGGCTACCTTCGATCCTTGAGTGTGGTATGTACTACGCTTCCATCAGCAGAGACCATCGTGTCACTAGTGAAAGGTTGGGTAACTTTGAGCTGGAATATCCCGTCAAGACCAAGTGCAGCTGCATACACTCAAGCATTGGACCAATTGTGGCCTAGGTGTCTTGGTGGACATGATCGTTCAAGACAGGAAATGAATGGGTTCCCGAGGCAATGCAAGGGAAGCGCGACTCGAGGGAGCGGACTTGGTGGTGTTTGCTTGCGTTACGTTGTCGTGGCTTGGGCAGAGATGCCACGGAACGGGGATGGCCGACATCGGTAATCCGTAAACGCCGCCATGCATTCGCTTCCGCACACAGCTGATGAACTGCAGCACTCCGTGAATGAACATGAATGGAACGGCTGTCGCCGCACTGGGGTGCCCGCCTGAGCTGAAAGGGCTGCCGACGGCAACGACGATTGCCCTGTTGGCACCCGGGCCAGCCCCGCTAAGGCTCTGAATGGCACCCAACAGGCGCCCTAGTGTGGCGCCACGGCATCGTCACGTGTGGTGTGGGTGCGAGGCAATCCAGCCGGTGAGGTTCTTGCCATGTCTTGTCCCTTTTCCCACAACGCAACGCAGCGCAACACAGCCAAACAACCAACTCCACCACCTGTCTGTCTCTCCACTCCCGCTGAGCTTTTCTGCCCTTTCTGGCCCCGGGTGGGCACCCATGCGCTGTAGTCTTTCGCCTCTGCATACTGGGAGCCGTTGACCGCCTCCTTTTATCGTGGGCGTCCCCAGCAACCGTTACCTCGCCTCGCCTCTTCCCCATCCAGCGCCTCCCCTCACTGTATCCATCGGGCTGCCATCGCACGATACACGAGACGAGCCTTTGTTACCATCTCTCGCCCCCTTCGTCGCCGCCCCGCCGCTCAAATCGCTGTCGAGGCTCGTGTGCCCAATCCCCGCGAGCGGCCCTCATCTCCACGATGAACCTGTTGTTATCGCCACAGCCGCCTGTCTTCCCTCACCAACACGACAACCCCCGTCTCCCCCGCCAAAGATCCGGTGAGTTTGCTGCACTTCCGGCCTGCGTCCCTCTGCGCAGTGTTTCCACCGGCCAGAAGTTCGCCGTGCCATCGTGAAATGATACTGACCTCGGCTACCAGTCTCCCCCCTCCCCAACATGGCGACCCGTAAACGAAAAGCGGACGAGGATGGCGACGAAACCATGTCTCCGATGAGCTCTACGGCCGTTTCGGCGAGGCCACTCACCCGTCCGTCCAAAAAGGCTCGAGCCAACGAAATCATCGGCCGTCCTCTGGCTCTCCCTCGGTTACTCGAAACCCTCGATGCCGGCCAACTGCGGACGGTCCTGGAACGAATCTGCGAATGCCATCCGGACATTGGCCAAGAAGTTGTTTCCGGAGCCCCACGGCCCTCTGTCGATTCCGCTCTCCAACTGCTGCAAGGATACCAAGACAAGCTCAAGGCAGCGGTCCCATACGGCGAATCCAGCCCGGAATATACGTACTACCGGACCAAGGAATACCTGGTTGCGCTCATCGATGCGCTGTCGGACTTTACCCCTCAGTTTCTCCCTCCAATAGAGGCCCAGCCGACGAAATCATTGCAGTTTTTGGATGGCGCCACGAAACTCGTGCACGAACTCCCTGACTGGGAGCCGCAGGCATATCGTCACCACAAAGAAAATGCCTACGAGGAGATTTCAAGAGCATGGGCCTCGGTTGTCAACGAAGCAGGAAAGCGAGGCGGAGGCATCAACCTGCATTCGGGCGGATGGGATCAGATTCTGGCCCGGCACAATGAGCAATCCGGCGGGCGTCTGGCAACGGCAATGTCTGCCATGGGCAGCAACGTCGGGTGGATGGCGTCGAACCAGCCGGCAGCTTCTGCCGATCAGAGCTCGATCCTCAGCCAGCTAATGGCTGGGTCGTTCGGCTCGCCGGTCCGGGTTGGCCCATGGTAGCGCCTCCACGGCATATGCTGGGCCTTGACAACGGCATCGGACGGGATCACCGGACCATATGACGACACACTTCATGACGACTTTTCTTTGGCATCAACGGCAGCATAGACTTGGGCGTTCGTTCTTTGTGCACAGCTGGATGGGACGGCGTTTTGTCTGCAATTCTTGATATCCCTTTCCCGGCATTTGCAAACGGCAGGGACTCGGCAATGTGTTTTCTTTGCGAATGCCTTTGCTGTGGAACTCGATACGTCCTTTCTGTATGTATATACTTTGCTTGATAGGTAGTATCCCGACGAACACGGTGTTAGTGGTGGCGAGTCTCGTGTGCTTGGGTTATGTGCATTCCTGACCGTAGACTGTTCCGCATAGCCCACTACCTCGGAAGCCTGCTGGCCGGTACACCAGCAGCCCTTGAACCACCTAGGCAAGGCTCGACTCTTTTTTAAGTGAGGTGGGGACGTAATCGCGTCCAGGGGAGATCACGTGCCCACCCGTCCAGGCTCCAGACGCGCCAGCCATCGCCGGGAGTCAACGCGACTTTGCTTGCCGTAAGAGCTCCAGCGTCATTCGCGATTGAACAACACATAAATCGAACCTACGACTAGCAAGTCTGTGCAAGACCTGGCCTTTTGCTTTCTGTCAACTTCAATGACCGACTAGGCTGATCGGTCGCCGCCATGCCTGCGTATGTTTTCCGTCGCGTCTCACGCCCTCGCGGTCACTGACGGTGCATCCTAGCCCAGGCGACCAGCACAAGTCGTGGACCAACCCATTCGAGGAGGTGAGGCCGTGCGTATCGCAATGGACCGCCAAGGAGATTGCTACGATTTCTTCCAAGCTCGACAAACAACTCGGACCCGAGTATATATCCTCGCGATCCGGCCCCGGTGGCTCCAGAGTCCACTATCTCACCGCCGAGAAGTGCATCGGCCTCGCCAACGAGGTCTTCGGCTTCAACGGATGGTCGTCGTCGATACAGAACATCCAGGTCGACTTCGCCGACGAGAACCCGCAGACCCAGCGTGTTAGCATCGGCCTCTCCGTCATCGTCCGCATCACGCTGCGCGATGGCACCTATCACGAAGACATCGGCTACGGCTCCATAGAAAACGCAAAGGGCAAGGCCATGGCTTTCGAGAAGGCGAAGAAGGAGGGCACGACGGATGGAATGAAACGAGCGCTGAGGAACTTTGGCAACGTCCTCGGCAACTGCATCTACGACCAAGACTACGTGAAGCAGGTTACAAAGGTCAAGGCACAGCCGGTCAAGAGGTTCGACCAGGACAACCTCCATCGGCACGCAGACTTTGTCAGGAAGGATCTAGTAAAGGTTGAAGGCACGGGCAATGCGGCGGCAGTGGCGCTCAAGGCGGAGCCGGCGGAATCGTTTGAAGACTTCCTCGGAGGTATGCTCTCCTCCGACGGATTCGAGGAAATCGAGGCTGAACATCTGTAGAGCTCGACGAGGCCGACTTTTGCGTGCCGGGAGAGGGCCACCCCGACGAAATTGTAGTTCCCGATCTGGCCCAACCAGCCCAGGCTTACGGGACGAACGACAAGCCCTCGGCGAATCCACCACCGCAGATGCAGCCGCCCCCGCGACAATTCAACAGGATGGCTTCGGGCGGGAACAATAGCCGTCAACCGCAAACACCGAATGCGACAAACCCACGACCCATGCCACATCAGGGCAGAGACTCTCCCAATCACACGATGCAACATCCACCACCTCAACCCGGACCTCTACAAATTGGAAACTCGTCGGAGCCGGTCGCCTTCTTTTCTGCGAGATCCGTGGACCCAACTGCCGACTCGACCGTGCCGGGACCACATGCCGGCCCCCCGAAGCAGCTATTCAACCCCAAGGCTGAGAGCCCGTCCATCCGCAAGACGCCCGGGATTGATCACACTTCGTCGAAGCCCCTGGCGAGGACTGGGCAGCACGTCCCGCCTACCAGCAGCCAGTCCACCGCAGCCCCGGGCCCGACCACCAGCAGCTTCACTCCAGTCAGACACTCGGCGAACGGCGGACCTGGTGCTCGGGGCAACATTGTGAACCCATCACTCGACCACGCTCGCCGAATAGGCGCGCCTGGCGGCCCTGGCAGCCCCCTTGCAAACAGGGGGTCGTACAAACCGCTGTCGATGAAACGATCGCTGCCCGACGCCACCAACGCGACACGGTCACCGCTTGTCGACATTCCCACTAATACGACGGGCCCCAGTAATGCGGCCGCGGGAGATGGCGTTGATTCCAAGCGGCAAAGGATGGTGTAACTGACGGGTCGGAGTTTTCTTTCTATGCTGGGTGTATGGTGTTCATTTGGGCCTGGAAAGAGGACGTTTTGTGTCTTGCAGCAATCAGGACGGGCCACACGGTAGAGAAGTATTGACGATTGACGCCAAACACTGACGAGAAGCGTGGACCTTTTGGTCGTGTAATCCACGTTGACTCTGTGCTGGGGCCGAGATCCGGTTCCGTTGGTGGGCGTGGAATCCCGGTGTCTATTCTAGCCAAATGGAGGAGAAATGGGGCGAGAAGCAGGGATATGCGTCCGCCTGATGCTGACGATCTTGTGCTTAGACTATTACCTTTATAAGACAAACGCATGCTTTCCGGGATTACACATCACTGCGAAGGAGAGCTCGGGGCCAGCTAGAATCATACCAAGAATAGCCGTGCCCAGAGGGAATCCGACACCCTCATTCGCTAGACGCATAGGGCCACAAAGCAACCCGCTTGAGGGTGATCTGTTCCTTGGTTGATGACCCAACGACATCAGCCACAACCCACTCGGACAAATCTCATGTTCCGTTGCGGACTATTGCTCGCGCTCGAATCTCGATTGCAATCCCAAGCCGCAAACGCGCCGTTACGAACCGGCCTGGCAGAACGATGATGAGACTTGCGTGAGGTTGTTAATTCATGGCATGCGGGGTCAGGGTATCGACCAGCCACCATGCCCGAGCCCCAACGTGGACTTGGATCGGCTCCTTTGGAAGGATCAGGCTTGAGTACGTCAGCTTTGATCACAGCGAGGTGCAGTTGCTCAATGCTGCCCGCACTTCCCGCCCCCAACCAAGCACAAACCACACCTTGCCGCATCTCAGCCATGGACGAGCACTGCCAGCACCTTCAGTCGCAGCGACGCTCTGCGGACACCACTGCAAGCGCCATGCCAGTGCGACCCGGCCCGGGGACGGTGGGGGCGGGCACCAGCCGTGACAGCCGCGGCGGCGATGCTCCGTCGGCCACGGAGCAGTTCTTTGCCCACTCGACGGCGCGGCGCATCAACACCGACTCCGTCATGGCCAGCGCGCTCAAGAGGCAGTACCCCAGCCTGAAGCTCTCCATCGTGCCCCAATTCTCGGCCGACCTGCTCTCCTTTGCGGGCAGCGGCCTCGCCCGCGCCACGCCCCTCGAGGACGAGGCCCCCGGGACGCTATCCTGGAAATTCTACGTGCCGCCCGCGCGGCGCCTCGACGGCTTCCCCGGCGGCGTCGCCAAGTCCGTCGTCTTCGGCAAGTTCGTGTACCGCTGGAGCGAGCACGACTTCATCGTGTACCTGGTCGACGGCCGCGACGGGACCTCCGCCTACCCGCAGGTGCTCAACTACTACATCCTCTCCGCGGGCGAGGCCGTAGCCGAGGCGCTGATCATGGCGGCGGGCAAATGGGCCAACGAGCTGCGCGAGGAGATCTGGGTCTTCGACAGCGGCATGTGGACAAAGGACGCAGAGCTCTATCGCAGCGTCCGGAAGGCCTCCTGGGACGCCGTGATCCTGGACCCCGAGATGAAGAAGGCCCTCATCGACGACCACCTGTCCTTTTTCCGCTCCAGGGAGACGTATGCCCAGCTCAAGGTCCCGTGGAAGCGGGGCATCATCTACTACGGACCGCCCGGGAACGGCAAGACCATTTCCATCAAGGCCATGATGAATTCGCTGTACGGCCTGGAGTCGCCTGTGCCGACGCTGTACGTGCGGACGCTGTCGTCGGTACGTTGGACCTCTCTTATTCACCAGCCTGTGCGCCTGTGCTAACGGGAGAACAAGTTCGCCGGACCCGAGTACTCTATCCAGGTGATATTCAGGAGAGCCAGGCAGTTCGCGCCGTGCTACCTCGTGTTTGAGGACCTTGACTCGATTGTGTCCGACGGCGTGAGGAGCTACTTCCTGAACGAGGTCGACGGCCTGCAGAGCAACGACGGCATCTTCATGATTGGCAGCACCAACCATCTTGATCGTCTGGACCCAGGAATCGCGGTAAGCCTCGGCCAACGAGCAGGAACCTGGCCGCCGTGTCTAACAGAAACCGTCAGAAACGCCCCTCTCGCTTCGACCGCAAATACCTCTTCCCCAACCCCGACTTCGGCGAGCGCGTGGCGTACTGCCGCTTCTGGCAGTCCAAGCTCGCGGACAACAAGGACGTCGCGTTCCCCGACAAGCTCTGCAGCGCCATCGCGGGCATCACCGACAAGTTCAGCTTCGCGTACATGCAGGAGGCCTTCGTCGCGGCGCTGCTGGCCATTGCGCGAAAGGGCCGGCCTGACGCGCTCGCGAGGGACATGCAAGTCCTGACCGTGGACGCGGCGGGCGACTGGGTGGAGGTGCTGGGCCGGTCGGCTGCCAGGGAGGACCCTGACCTGGATAGGTTGGTGCTGTGGGCGGAGATACAGAAGCAGATCAAGTTTCTTCGCGAGGGAATGGACGAGGAGAACCGAGGCGAGTGAGGGTGAGATTTGTACCCGGAACTAACAAACGACAGATCTCTCCTGGAGAAATCGTCTCTTTAGCCGATGCCCCCGAAGTCACGTCTGACATGTGCGGCAAGATCCTGCTGTTACCGTATCCAAGGAAACAGAGACATCGGAGGCAGGCAGCCCGTCATTATGCGGCAGTGTTCTGTTTGTACATTTCACCCAGCCAGAAGTTGAGTTCATCTATAGTTGGGCGCTGAGAAAATAGCCTGGCCTGGATGCCGGTATGTTCGCCAGGGCTTCCACCCATCGGCTTCAGACAAGCCCACGTCAGACCTGCCCCGACGGCGTCGAGGACAACCGCGCAAGCCCCTCCTGGGCCTGCTTCACCCCCTGCGGAAACGCCATCTTGCGGCTCATCTCGATGCACTCCCTGTACTTGCCGCGCGCCAACTCCGCCTTGCCCAGCATGGCCGCCACGTCGCCCCAGTTGCACAGCGCCACGGCGCACGCCTCGTCGCACTCGGGCGTCCGCTCGTCGCCCTCGACGTCCCGTGCGTGCACGTACGCGTTGCGCGCCCAGTTGAGCGCCGCGTCGAGGCACTCGCTGCGCGTCGTGGGCATGGCCGGGTCGAAGCGCTCCTTGAGCGTCTGCGAGGCCTCGTCCTGCGCGGGGCTGTAGATGGGGTGCTGGGCGAAGGCGGCGGCCAGGTTGTTCATGACGACGGCCCGGTGGCAGGGGCTTTCGCAGAGGCGGAGGGCCTGGAAGAAGAGCGGGATGGCGAGCTGGAACTGCGACCTTCGCTCGTAGTCTCGCCCCAGGGACTCCATGGAGCCGCCGAGCTCCTCCGGGGTGAGCCAAGACTCTTCGCCTGGCTTGGCACCCTCGGTCTCGCGCCGTCGGAACTCCTTCAGCGACGTCTCGACCGCCCACACCAGGTGCGTGTGCGACTTTTCGGGGTCCAGCACATGCTCGTCCGAGTACAGCTCTCCCAGCTTGACGCTTGTGCCGATGGCCTTGGCTAGAAGCCGCTCTCTCTTACGCCACAGCGTCTCGGCTTCAGCATCGTTATTCTCCGACTTGGCCTCGGAAGACCCCTCCGGTTCGGGCTCTGGGTCATCCGCCAGGTACCTGCCCTTGGCATCCACCTTGCCGCCCTTGACCGACTGCTCCATGACGCCAATCCACTTCTTGCAGTCCTCCAGCACCGACTCGAGCACGTCAATGGCCGGCTTGTAGCTGTTGATCTTTTGCAGCCAAAATGACACCTGGATGCGGATGCCGAGGACCTCGTCGGAGAAAGGGTCCAGCCCCACCTGGGCGCACTGCTCCATAGCCTTTTTGTAGTACTTAAGCGCCAGTTCCGGCTCCGGCTTGATGTTTGTGTAGTAGATTGCGCGCCGCAGCGTGTTTGCGACGGGCTCGGGGTACCGGCTGAACTCGGAGTTGTAAAACGTGAGGACGTAGGATCGCACGGCGACGACGGAGAGAACGAGGAGGAAAACCAGCCTAGTAGAGTCAGCGCTTGATTCAATACAGTCGCTGGACAGGCTGTGCGCTCACAGCACCACGTTCATGCTCGTCAGCGCAGGCGAGTCACGGTACGCCGAGCGAACGCCGCGAGGACTCAGAGCGATGGCCAGGTTCCTCAGGCTGGCGCCGAGTGCACGCGCCACGAACTGGCGGAACGTCATCTGCGGCTTCTCCGGCTTTGCGGACTCATCCTTGCTGCTACTCGAGCTCGACTGGTGCCTCCTCTGCGCAGGGGGCAGAGCTATCACGGCTTGGAGGTTGAAGTTGGCGGATCGCGACCGAACCCGGATGGACAGCAAGCCCGCGGTGGTGTGGCGGAAGCACCGTCCTTGGAGCGGCCTCAGAGAGGCAATCGCCGATACCGACATTGCCGCGTGCGTCTCCAGAGCCTGCGGCGCGATGCGATGCGTCGGTTCGCTGTCCAGGGCGTGGTTTGGGGATGATTGCAGGGAAGTTGCGCCTTTGAAATTGGGCTTCCAGCTCCGTCCCTTGTCGAAATCGCGAGTTGGTCCGTGCGCCCCAGAACCGAGGTGGGGCTCACGATGATTGATGATTGACGACCGAGGCCAGACAACGCTCACCTTGACAACAACACCCGCGCACATTCAAATCGGCATCATGGCTGGCAAGTTTGAGCCCAAGATCCCGGTGACCGTGAACCCTCCCAAGGACGATCCCATTTCGCTGGAGGAGCTGGCCAAAGCAAACGGTATGAACCAGCTGATGCATCATCATCACTACCCCGCCACGATCACGACTTCCACATGAGATTCATCAACCGCCTCATGATGAGCAAGCAAGCCCAGAGAGCGCGATGCCACCCCGACATGGCCTTTGGAGCGTGGCGGCTCACTTCTTTTGCTCAGTTGTAGAGGCCAGTGGCATTGGATGGCTTATCGAGTCACAATGCCATCTGTGACATGAAGCGCGCCCTCCTCATGCTCAAGCTGATTGGAACAACAGGCGTCGACGGCGGAAAGTGCTACGTTGCCATCAAGGTATGCCTTGTGATATCGCGTGCTGCATACGCATCAGGTGACTGACGATGCTATCACAGGGCAAGGTCTACGATGTGACCGGGAACAAGGCATACCAGCCGGGAGGCTCATATCACGGTACGTCCGACCCTCCCTCACCGCCCAAGCACCTGCCTCATCCCTTCTTCAAGATTTTGTTCTAGCGAATGCCACTGCTTGCTAGTCGTCGCTCTTGGTGAGGCTGAACTAACACTTGGTAACAGTTTTCGCGGGCAAGGATGCGTCCAAGGCTTTGGGAAAGACGTCCACTAAGCCCGAGGACGTCCAGGCGGACTGGAGTGGCTTGGACGAGAAGGAAAAGGGCGTCCTCAATGACTGGGTGACCTTCTTCTCCAAGCGCTACAGTGTTGTCGGGGTAGTCAAGGGTGCGACAAACATGGATTGACTGGGAAGCCGACTCTGAATACAAAAGTAGTGCCGACTTGTATCCGCCGTCGAAGACGCATGTGACTTGGATTCGCCATGACGTGGGATTTCCTATGAGCTTCTCGAACAGTTGCGTCCGGTTGAGCGCTGGCAGCCGGGACAACAGTTCCCTGGCGCCCAACAGGCCCGCCTGCCCCGTTCTGACGAGCTCGCCGGCGTGAACAGCGCGAATGGAGACGCGAGGAGAGTTCGGCTTGGCAATCCACGGCGGAGGTGGCGGCCTGTGAACATTCCCGGCGCCGTGATCCCTGGCGCTATGCCGGTGGTGACCAACGACGCGGCATAGTCGTCGTGGACCTGAAGCCGCTCTGGCGCGACGATTTCGCCGTCGCAAACTGCAGGCCGGGGCTCTCCAGTAAGCCCTAGTCTCCCAGCCGCCATCGGAACGCATGAGCAGGTGGGCGCTGGGTGGCCGCCTGCCAGATCCTCCGCGTAGATATTGCAGAGGGTTGTGTTGGTGAGTCCGGGTGTCGGAGAGTCACTCGGCGACGGCGATGGCGTACGAACAGCATCAAGGGTCTGATGTTGCCTTGCCGGAACTCGCTGGCGAGTGAAGCAACCGTACTGCAGTTGACTGGCAATTTTTCAGATTGAGGCCACCACGTCGCAACTGCCTACACTTGTAACACACGTGACTTCAAAAGAAAGGGGGTGCAGAAATTGCACACACACACACACGAGCACATCATCATCGTCTGTTTGGCTCGTTCGACAGCCCCGAAAGGCATGGTCTTTTGACAGGTCTGCACATTGCCGAGCCACGCCTTCGCAGGTTGGAAACGCAGTGAATGCCTGTGGCCTTTGCTATGGTTGTCAATTCACCGATTGTGTCAATGGCAGTGAATACGCGAGGGCTGATACATTGTGCTGGTTCCGCCGACTATAAGTACCGCCCTTCGCTCTCTGTTCTCCGTTTCCCCCTTTTCCTCTCATCAACATCAATCTTCATCTTTCGCAGGCCCCGGACTGGCAGCGGATGCAAGAGGCAAGCATCCCGCCCACGGCAACATAGCTGGACACTCGGCCCAGCCCACCCACTGCCGTGATAGCAGTCCGTCGCAGGTCACGTTGTGAGCGTTGCCGTTTGTTTGCCTATTGAGATGAAAATTGCTGATGCGTTTGAAGACCATTAGCTTCGACCTACAGGCACTACAGCACGTGCCAAGAGAATTCCTCCTAGTAAGTCGGGCGTCTAAGTGGATTAGGTTGCGCTAATTCTCGAGTAGGGGGACGTAGAGTCCAAAGGTCGACGATTCATGGCCAATGGCGTTGAATGAGTTTCGCCCGGCGATACCGCTGCTGATCGGTTCGATGCTTCTCTAGACAGCATCTTGGCGAGCACAAGGCAATGAAAGAAGCCCGATCTCGACTTCAAGTAGCCCCATGGTGGTGGGGAAATGCAGCCTCGACAACAGTCCTGTGAGTTTGGAGTCTGGACGTTGCGTGGGAAACGAAGCACTGACGTTGCAATAAAGATTATCTTGGCCACCGTCCTTGGCGCTTGGCCCCACGAATCACGATCGACACGCCCACTAACGGCCCGGGACCCACGAGGTTGGCTGGGTACCTTGTTGAGCCCCGCGAGCACTACCGAGCCTACGAGTACAACACCTTGTCTGACGACAACCTACCACCGTACGCCAAGCCCGATATGCCACAATCTGAGGTATACGCAACGTGGCTCGCCAAAGCGGAGGCTGGCCCTTGGAAGAACGGGCTGTTCAGGTTGGTTCTGCAGAATGTGGCACTTCCCGATTCGAGCGTCCGCTGACAGCCAAGGCTTCGCTATCCAGCCAACTATCGAGGCAATACAATACGCAACTCGAAGCACTGTCTTTCCCAGGTGGCGCTGACGAACTGTTGACGCCCAAGATATCGCGGGTGACGAGCATGACATCCCACGCCAAGGGCGGAGAGGACTTCACGGGGCCAGCTGCATGATGACGAGTCTAGCAACTTACCTACGAGCCGACTACGACTATGGGCTCTGAGGCATCTTTTAGCGAGGGCCGATTCTACAAGAGCCTGGCCACCTACTTCATGGAGAGGCCCGCCAGCGCGGCCCTGGTAAACCGAGACTCCATATAGGAGGTCGCCAAGCGGTGGACATACGACGCCGCAACGAACCCCCAGACGAGATTCCACACGTTTGCGGCAGCCCCCGGCCGAGAGGCCGAGGCCAAGAAGCTCGTCGAGGAGTGTAAAAAAACGCATTCCCTTCTCTCTTCTCCTTCCGCGCGTCCCCTGAAAGCCGGAGCGGTACATCTAGGGTTTCGAGCACGAGGACTGGTGTCGGGCATCCACCGTCGTGGAGGCGTACGTCTACCGCTAGAGATAGGGCAAGACTGGCGCGCTCAACAATCCGGCATCCTGGGTGACCCCAAGTGGATGGGGTTAGGGTTAGGATTAGGGTTATCACGCGGCGTCCGTAATGCCGCTGAACAGTGCGAAATAGCGTGCATTCGACGAGCGGCGCGCGTGCGATATACTGCTTCGATTAGGCGGGCAGATGAGGACGTTGCGGTGGCTTGACCCAAACAGAGCCGTGTCACAACATTAAAATATGTCGCTTTTGGCGGTTAGACTCCGAAAGCTGGGTGGTTGGCGTGGCAGGGCTGTTACATCCAATCGAATGCGTGTCACTGACGTTGTGATAGACTGCAAGGACTACTCTGATGACGTCTCCATGGATAGGGTCGTCCGCGACGTGGCGCAGATGCGACCGGACGACAGCGGCCAGGTTCGTAGACCTGTGCGCGAGATAGGGATTTATGCTGGAATAGGTATTCCACGCTCTTTCCAACGACATGCCCGTATGAGTATGTCGTCCCACTTGGTGCGGGTATCGACTGGGGTCTGGACCAGATGAAGTCGGATGATGAAGAAGCGAGATTATCGAGGATACTCGAGTGGAGGAATCAATCTGAAAGACAACCTATGAGTTCAAGTTGAGCCGGGTGGAAGATGACGGGAGTTGTGGTAGCGTAGCATTCTCGGTCGAGCCAACGCAAACTGTACATGTGCTTCAATGGCAGGCCAAAGACTCAATTTCATCACGGTGGCCAATCCAGCTACAGTGTTCACCGGGGTGGACTGCAATGTGAGCCGAACTTCTAGGGTAGCACGCCCTACATGACCGGAATGCAAAGGCCTGGTACGAAGTACTTTGTATGCGTAATATTAAGTCCCCCTGTATCCCAATCCAAAGCTCGCCGCCAAAGGACAAGGAAATAAGAAGAGACAGGAGGGTCTCGGAGAAGAATAAGAAAGAAAGATGAAAGCTAGGTCCACCCATACTCTACGCTGTCATCACTCCAGCATTTCAAAAGGCAAACCCTTGCTCCAGCAGCTTGTCAACGTCGCCGCCCGCCGCGGCCACGGCCTTGAGCGCCGCCTCGCTCAGCCGCCGGCGCCGGTCCTGGGCCTCCTTCTCGCGGCGCGCTTTCGTCTTGGAGCTGCCACTGGACGCGACGCCCGTCATGAGGAGGGACCCGTCGTGGGGCGTAAAGTTGACGAAGCCAATGTCGCTGGCGCCGAGGTCGGCGCTCATGGAGGCCGCGGCGCCGACTTCGCGGGACCGGCGCTTGCGCACGCTGCACGGCGTGCCGGGCATGCTCCCCGGCAGGCGGCCCGAGGAGCTCCGCGCCGAGGAGACGGAGGCGCCGGAGCTGTGCCGCGAGCGGGGTGCGGCGGACTGCTGCCGCTGCWGCTGCTGCTGCTGGCCGGGTGTGGGCGACGCGGAGGGGGCGCGCTGCCTGCGCATGGGCGAGCAGGACATGTGCCGCGCGCCGGAGGACTTGGCACGGGGGGGGCGGTGCGGGCGGTCCGAGGCCGGGGCAATGGGCGGGGCGGGCGGCGGCGGCGGCGGGAGGTATGCCTGCGCAATGACGGCCAGGTCCCCGACGACGGTGGGCTGCGGCGGGCGCGGCTGCGGCATGTGGATCATGAGGCCGGCGGTGCTCGTGTCCGGCATGGGCGCATACTCGTAGGGCAGCCCTGAGTGCTGCGCGTGGCTGGCCAGGTTGCGGTGGTGGTTCGCAAACTCGCCGCTGCTGTCGGCGTGCGGGCCTTGGGCAAGCATGCTGAGATCCCACCAGTCCGGCTCCTGGCCCGTGGCAGCGTACTCGCCGCCCGCGCCGGCCCAGTGCTCAGGCGGCACCACGTGCTGCTGCTGCCAGGAGCCCGTGGGCACGTGGACGGGATCCGTGGGATACGGCCCTGGCTCGCTCTTGACGCCGGGGGACTCAAGGGGCGTGTCGACGCCGGCCTGGCCGTAGTACTGCATGGACGAGGCCGTTGGCAGCGGCGGAGGGTGGCCCTCGTTGAAGGGGTCCTCGCAGAAGCCGTGGATGAACTGGGCGCTTCCCAGGTCCTGCTGTTGGCCTGGGGGCGACCGGGGCAGGTTCGCCTGCGTGACGGCCCGCGTGCGTCCGCGCCGTTGCTTTGGGGGCTTGAGGGCCTGCTGGTGGTGCTCAAGGATCGGCGAGCCAGGCCTGTCCTGCCCGGGGAGCGGCTTCCGCGTTCTGCGCAGGGCGGTGGCCTTGCGGATGGTCGACGAGAGGGCCTCGACGAACTTGTTGGGCTTGCGGGCGCCCGTTCTTGGGGGCGTGGGCGAGGACGGGTGCGAGGCCGAGGCGACGTTCTTGCGGGGCGAGTGCAGCGAGATGTCCTCGAGGCGGGACAGGTCCGTCTCGGACATGGAGCCGCGGCCGAGGCACTCGAACTGCTGGGAGACGTGCGGGTCGCGGCCGAGGGCCAGGTCCATGGGGTCGATCTCGTGGCTGGCGGCCGAGGCGGCGAGCCCGTTGCGGGAGCTGTTGGAGAAGAGGTCAAACTCGTCTGCCGTGGACACGCCCGACGAGCCGGTGCTCTCGGCGAGGCAGTGCGGGTCGTCCACGAGGAAGATGGAGTCGGAGGCGGCGGCCATGGTAGTGGCGGCGTGGAGGCCGTCGGCGGCGGCCGTGGCCGTGGCATTGCCCTCGGCGTCAAAGTCGACAAACTGGCCGAAAAAGTCACCCTGCGCGTCGCCGGGACCGCCAGCGCCCTCCATGTCCTGCCAGTAGAAGCCAGCGTCTCGATTACCGTCGGCAGCGTCGCCCCGGTAGGCCATGGTCCAAAAGGCCATGCTGAGGTGGGTGGTGTTGTTCCTTGGGAAGTCGCAAGTAAACAATCGGGGGCCTCGGGCCATGTGCCAGCAACGGGAGCAGCGGGGGCAACGGAGACGAGGCAGACGGTTGCGAGGTGGACAAAGAGGCGATGGATGAGGAGTGGTTAAGAGAGAGCAAAAGTATCAACTCCACAACCACGCACGAGTGTCATCAGCACCTTGCTTGGCCCCGGGCATATAACAGCGGCCCCGGGCAACGACAAGACAACGGGCACGGCAACCAATGCCCGGCTGGCACTGTGTTATTCCGCAGAGGGCATGGGCCGAGGAATGCACGGGGTTCTGCCCACGCATTCCATCGACGTCTGCCATGGGCGCCCCACCCGGCACCCACGGGGGCCATGATCCAACCGGCGCGGGTCGGATGAGAATTGAAACACATCTTGGGCCTGGCTCGATGCTCCCGAGGCTCGAGGAGAAGGTACCAGCCTTAGCGGCGAGCAGGAGGGACTGAAGCGAGAGTGAGCGTGAGCGTGAGCGTGAGCGAGAGCGAGAGCGAGGCAACAAGAAGGGGGTGGTCACATCACATCCATGGCCCAACCGTCGTGTTAGTCCCCCGGAGCAGCTCCAGCACGGGGGCGCGTGGGCCAGGCGGCGTGCCGGGACACGAGGCGGCGTGATGGGAAAATAGCATGAAACCAAGGACGGGTGTGCCATTTGATGTCGCCGCCGCTTGCCATATCGCCGAGTCTGGGGGTTGTTGGTCGGCGGCGACGTTGGTGATGAGTCGCTCAGCGCACCAACGGGCGCGCCGCTCTTCCGCCCCCTCGAACGGATGGCGTGCGTATGGGACAGGCGAGGGCGAGCAGTACCCATGATCCGCGATGCGCAGGGCAGGCCCCGGCGCCCGGGGCGCTGCTGTGCGACCCGAGCCGGGGCTGGGCTGACGGGACTTTGCGAGAGACCGAGTGTCATGGACTCAACGCGGCTCTCGCCAACACGCACACGACTTGCCGCCCGCGTCCACGTGTTTCAGCGACGAATGTCGATTGCCAAGTCAACGCCCGAGCAATGCTGGCTGGACAGGGAGGGGCGGGACGTGGTCAGCAAGGCGCCCACCATTGGCGTCGCTAAGCGGAGCGCGTACGGATATGCGTTCGCGACGGCGCGGTTAGTGATTGCGCTACCATCAGGAACGGCCTCTCCCGCGCAGAATGACCTGCATCTGTCAGTACCCGGTACTCCGTACCAATTGTGTCTGCTCGACGGCGCCAGGTCCCACTTTTCAACCGCCTTCGGACAAACCATGACGGGGAGCCAATCGGCTTGCGCAGGCCCGTTGAAACAGTCTTCCTTCAACCCGCAATCTACTGCCGATGAGGGCCATCAGATATGAATGCGCGTCCAAATGGAGGTCGGTCGGGGAAGCACGACGGCCGGTAACGCCAGGCGCCCCTACTGAGTCCTTCGGAGGTCACCCCACTCTGTTGAACCGCACCTGCCGCACCTGCCGCACCTGCCGCACCTGCCGCAGTTGCTCGCCGTGGGTGACGAGGCAGCTATCGTTGGCGAGGCCCGGCAGGATTGAGGCACTAAGCAACCTTTTTAGATAGGCTCCCTTGACCCTCCCTCCATCTCCGCCACCAACACCGACGACCCACGGGTGTCCAGGCAGCGGCGCGTGGATGGGCGGGTGAGCGGCGGCAGCAGCGCGCGCAGGAGAACGGGCTGCAAGGTACGGCTTCCGAAATGGGCCGTGGGGGTATCCTCACGTGAGATCAGGCAAGGGGCCGAGAGGGGGAACCATGACGCATTTGCTCGTGGAAACGCGGCCCCTCGTTGCGCGGCGCATGGGAGCATGGAGATGGCATGGGACCTGCATGATCCTACTCCGTACATGGGGGCGCGAACCACTGCAAACATTGGACGCGCCCAACATCGGCGAGTAATAGTTGCCCAAGGCCAACGTGGGCACACATGGATGATGGGGGAGGAAACATCGCCAACCAACAGGTCCATCCCTTCCGACGCACACTTGTTGGGGGTAACAAACTTCACATGGCCGCAGTGCGCTGCCGTTCTCGGGAAAATCACTTATCACTTTGTTACGAGCAAACGCCCGTCGGCCGACTGCGGCCAAGATAGATACAACAGACGGACGGGCGTCGAGGTTCCCGTTGAGGAGGCCCGTCATCGCCTTCCGCTTCCACACTCAAGGGCCAAAGGCAAGGTCAGTCTCCGCCCGCCCCCAAGCGGCCAATCACCGAGAAAACGAAACCGTGCATCCGAACATCCTGCGGCCGTGGCCAGACCGGCCTGCTTCCGCCCCTGCTGCGACCCACGCAACGTGCAATGCAACCTCAAACGCCGGGTATATATATAGTGGTTCGCGTCTCGAAACCTCGAGCCGCGCGGGATGGGACAGTCGCGTCGCGCGCTCGTCGCTCAACGTATAAAAGAAAACGCCAGTGTTCGTCGTGCCCAGTCGTCGTGACAGCTTCCGTGCCGCGCCGTGCCGTCACGTCGGACGACATCGGCTTGGACACCGCTACAAACAGCCGCTCAGGGTTCCAAGCGGTGTCGCCCACTGTTACGACTCCCTCGACCTCGCCTCCATCTTCCTCTGCCGTCTCCTTCGCATCCGTGGATTCTTCTGCACGACGACGGAGCATTGCATCGCCGCTTCGGCCGATGTCTTGAACCACAGGCGGCCATTGGTGGGCAGCCCGTCCGTCAGCATGCCGGCCTCTCCAAGCCAGGACATGTGGTCGGCTCCCTCGCAGTATCCCTCATCGGGCTCCAGGCACGCCGGACCATCCACTGCGTCGACCACGACAGGGGGCTGGTTGTGCCAAGAGGTTGGCAACGGCTCTGTCGTGGTGTCCTGGGCATGTCGGGCGGTCTGCGAGGGCTCTTCTGGTCGAGGAGCCTCGGCGTCTCCGGACAAGTGCCAGGGCCCAGTGACCGGTCGACCGTTGCGTGTATGCTTGCGTCGCAGTGGCATCGGCTTCAATTCGCGAGTTGTCGGCACCCACGGCGCTTCCTTGGCCTCTCCCTCTGCCGGGCCGGCCTCGAGAGGTGAGTGCCAGTGGGCGAGCAAGGGTTCTGTCGGCGAGGGCTGTTCCGGCTCAGGAGCCTTGGCGTCTTCGGTCGAGCGCAAGGGGCAGCCGAGCGGTCGACCGCGGCGCGTCCACCTTGGTCGCGTTCGCATCATCTCGAGGCTGCGAGGCATCGGCGCTTCCTTGGTCTCCACCTCGTCCGGGTCGACGTCCATGACCATGTCGCTCTGCTCCCGCACCAGTTCCTGCATCCTGTCGTGGTGCGGCGCAGAGGCCGCCCGCCGGTCTTGGCCGGCATGCTCATTGTGCAGGGTCTGCCTGTTCATTCCCAGGACAAGCGAGTTCATGGGCGCTCTGTAGGGTTTGGCCGTGGTCCGAGGAGGCCCGGGCGGAGAAAAGCCCGCTTCTCCGTCAAGGGACGGCTGCGGCAATGGGTACGGTGCATGTCTGGTCTTCCTGGTCTTGGGGTTGGGGTTGGGGGCACGGGCTCGGCGGGTGCGGATGCGTGAGAATTCAAACGTTACCGGGGGCACCGGCGGCGGGAGTTGACTGAGGACGGGCTGCGCAGCAAACGATGTCGGTTCGCAGGGCCCTGGTGGGCCTGGATCGTCCATCACGAGCCGTGCATGAGTCCTGTCGCCTCGCACCTCCCGGGCGTGCCGTGTCAGGGCCGACAGCGGGCACAGCGTCGAGGGCCCATGGGTTCGCACCCACGCTGCTTGATTGACCAATCCACTGGTTGGTGTTGAAGACGATGCGGTGCGGGGGGACGCCTCTCTGGTGGTGGTTTGGTGATGCCGCGGCGACGAGGTTGGCGGTTGGAGGTGAGGATGCGAGTTGGGGGAGCCCCGGAGAGAGGTGGGAAGAGGAGAACAGGCTGTTGGGTCTCTTGAGTCCTGGGTGGGCGACTAGCTAGTATTATGAAGGCATCCAGGCACTAGCCTCAAAAGCCGGGTGGTTTACGCCGCCTCTAGTGGCACGGCTAGCGCTCGGCGCTGAGCACCAGCACCAGCTCTGTTCCCGGGGCAGGCTGCCAGGATGTGGTGGTCAATGTGGAGGGAGGGATGGTGCATGGAGGATGATGAGTGCTCCTGGTTTGGTACCGGCGAGCTGGCGCGGCCGTGAGAGGTGTGATCTTGCAGGGACGTGGCCGCTCTGGCTCTGGCCCGCCTGTCGTGTCGCCGGCAGCGACAGCAAATCTTGCAGCCCGTGTCCCGCACCGCGGGCTGGGACGGGGTGACACGGAGCAGACAGACGTTGGTGGCCGGAGACGAGAGAGTCGAGACACGAGAGACACGCACCCGACGCACCGAGCACCAAGCTGGCGGGAGTCTGGGACGGTGTCTCCGTACGGACAAGCGTTCCTCGACCTCGGAGACGGCTGGCATTTTACATCCATGTCCACCACCCGCCGCGCCGGTACCGTCGGCAGACTGGGCAGATGGAATGGGACGCGGCCCGTGAGCCGCGAGCCGCATGCTCACGTTGCACGCCGCGCTCGCTCAAGACATTGCTCGACCGCTGCCGCGACGCCCTCTGCGTACCAGGTGCCGACTCTCTCCTCGCCTTTCTTCTTCGTCCGTCTCCGAATGCCCCAGCGGTGCTCTCCAGCTTTCTTCCGCCCGGACGACATCGGTACGTACTCCGTCCCGCGCCGTACCATGGGCCGTGCTGTATCCGCGACCCTCGCAGTACCCGCCTGGCACCGACGATGCGGCGCCGACGGGGGTATCTCACCGGTCTTGGCGACACGACTGGGGTAGCCCGCCCCTTTCGGTGGGATTGGTGTCGCGCGTGGAAAGCGGGGCCTCACTGATCGCTCGGGCACGAACTATTATTGCCTCCGCTCCTCGTATCGTAATAATACTTCGTAGCCCTTCTCCAATACGTTCAACCCGTTGTGGTTGTTGGCGCGCCGTGGTCCCGCAAGGCACGCGAAGCAGCGTCGACCGCTCGTCCGAGTACGTACGCGCGTGCAGTGCGGCCGAGCATCTCCCATCACATCTCCCTGCAGGTGCTCAGCCATGTGAATGAGAGGCAACACCTGCGGGCCAGAGACCACAAGACCAGCATGAGGTGACAAGATGGAACAAATCCGTCAGGCGCCCGTGTCCACGCTCGCGGTATTACCAGAGAGGCCAGAGTCGCAACCGCACACCCTTCCAGCCCAAGCCACCTACCGAGGACGAGAACACCATCCCGTCCGCGCCCCGGGAACCTTTTGCTCTGGACGCCCCAGAGGGCTTGGCCTCGACCACTGCAGAGCCAATATACAACCCAAACCCAACGGCACTGCCACCCCTCGATGCGACCATCGAGTCGCCCGTTGCCCGTTCCACGCCAAAACGCAAATGCACCAGGCAATGCGCTGCACGTATGACCGTATGACTGTACCAGAGACGCGGTCGTAGAAAGATTGGCGCTCCTCCGCGTCTCGTCGGGGGGAGGCCGCCCGGGGCGCGCCGCCGTCATGGGCGATTTGGCGTGCTGCCCAAGGACATTTATTTCAACGGGACGAGCAAATGTGTCAAGGTGTGTACGAGCACTCGAAGGGTATTATTTTTTTTTTAGCACCCCGGCCGCCTGCGCGATGCTGTCACAAGTGGCTGGGCTATTATGCTAGAGGGCCTGCTGCAGGGTCCGCAGGGCACGGCCGGTGAGTTGGTGACATGGGCGCGGCGGCATGTAATGGGCGTGTTGGCCGTCCCAGCAACCACGAAATCAACTGCCGCGTCGTTGCTTTTGCCCGCCTTCTTGGGCGAGATTTCACGTCGCAATAATATGACGAGCGATGACTGGTCCAATGCAGAGGCCACAGCGGCTGTCGTCCCCGCGACTCCATCCATGACGAGGGGGCCTGACATCTGTCATGAGACACCGCGAGAGGGCCACTCACCCTCGATGCATCACGCCCGACGATGCGACGTAGAGCCGCCCGGGTGAACATTGCGGCCTTGATTGGTGGGGAGCGCTGAGAGCTTGGGTGATGAGTTCTGTTTCCTCGACACCCGAGTACATGGACGAGCCCCTCGTTCGTTCGCTGAGACAAAGCTCGGAGTGGTAGAGGTGCAACGGGTGGCCCATGATGCGATTCGCCCTCCGAAACCCAATCTCCGGGCCCCTGTGATGAACCAATCCCTGCGCAAGTGCATGCGGTCGATTTCTGGGGGGGCACGTTTCTCTGGCCACTGGGATCGTGTGACTGAGGTGCTTAGATCTGGAGCCAGCCTCACGTTGGGCTCATGGTCCAATTGCCCGCCTCGACTTCACTCCTCCACTCAGCAGAACGAGCCGGTAGTGCTTCGCTGACACGGGCACGCCGACCAGTTTGGTGAATCGTTGACGTCGTTGGTATCCCAGACCCTAGGACCATGGTCAGCAGGCCCTGGCCGAGATCTCGGGGACGGTTGCTGCGCCGCTCTCATTGGCCCCCGAAGACGGTGGTTCATGCACTCCAAAGGTCCAGCACCAGGGTGCAAGCAAGGGCCCGGAGTCTGGTTTGCCGGGAAGCCGCACAAGCGATATCACAATGCCATGGCTGTGGTGCAGACGAGGAAGTATTCGCAGCAGGTTTTGTGACAACCCGGAGCGTCCGGCGTGTAGGTGCGCAGGCTGAGGCGGCCTGCTGCACGACAAGCCTCTGGCGCGACAGAGACTATCTGATGACTCGACAAAGTCGGCATCTCCTGGATTAACAATGCATATGCAATCGACGCGATCCGCCCAATGCAGACGGTTCAGGGGAAGCACATGGATGCCGTCGTCGGCGTGCCGAGGGATTGGCTTCAGAGCACAGCCGCCCGCAACGGTGGAATAGAACATCGGATATAGGCCAGGGCCTTATAGTAGCCCGGATTCTCAATCTGCAGGCCAACGTGTTGCACATTCCCTCGCGGTAACCGATTCTTTCAGTTCAGGTTCAAGTGCCAAGCACGACGCGGTGCCATCATCTGCACCCGGCTCCTCGCCCCCGTGGCACCCCGTGCGATTGCACAGCGCGTGCAGCAACTCGGCGTTTCAGGCGACGTGTGCTTGGCAGTGTACCGCCGGTGGTGCAGTGCAAGCCGCGGAGGCGCTGCACTTCTCTGCCATGGGCATCGGACCTGGCGCCGTGTCGTAGAGCAGCGCGGCGGCGGCGCTCGGGACGTTGTCCGAAAGGAGAATCCCTCGACGGGTATCGCGGCCTGTCAACGGCGTTGGTGGCGTGTGGCTGTCTGTTGCTGCGCCCGGCCATGAGGCGATAGTCTTTCGTCTAGAGTCTAGACGTGGCGTGGAGGTTGGCGTGGTCGAGACCAGGCTTGTGAGCCGGATGGCTGGCTGCCGTACTTGCACGCGAAGCCACACGCACTCAGCAGTGGAGCCGCTCGTCGACATGTCTGACCTGAGAGCGCCAGTGATGCGGATGAGCTTGGCGTTAAATAGCAACGTGGCAACGACGCCCAGTGCCGTGCGAGAGTCTGATCCGTCACGTCCTCAGGCACCGCCTCGATGCTCATCTGCAGAGGGACGGGCCAATCAGCGCGGCGGCTCCTCGCTCGTAAGCGCCCTGCTCCACTACAGCGCCAACGGAAACAATAGACGGCCTGCCAATGGAGCCCCCGCTGAAGAAGCTCCCAATCCCAGCCCTGTCAAACGCCTGTTGCCGTGCTGCGGGGGCAGCGAGCTCCCGTCTCGTCGCAAAGAGCTGCCGCGGTGCCGGGCGCGATTATTCTGAACCTCACTTTTGTTTCCCTCGCGATAGCATTTTGAGCGGTCGTTCTGTCTTTTCAAGCATACTATCGTTCCTCGCTATTGGTGCTAGCTGCGGAGCGTCTTCAACTGCGGGGTCTGCCCTGATCCAACATCCGGCGGCCCGCGTCCCCGACCTTGTCATACGTCGTCTCCTGCGAATAGAAAAGGCTCTCAAGCAAGGCTTCACGCGTCGTTCATAGCGCCAAGCGAACATGTCTAACCCGCAGCATCAGTTCTATCCCCGTGAGTCCATCGCTACCACATGCCCCATCGTGAGCTCCAGGACTGACACCACCGCAGCTCCACCGGGTGCGGGCAGCCCAGGTTCGTCAAGACGACTTCATCTCACGGCTCTGGAGCCTGGATGGCAGCTGACAGCTCAGCAGGTGCCCAGCATTACCCGCTTCCGCCTCCCCAGAAGCAGCATCAATATGCCCCACCACCGACGTCTCCCCCCGCGAGCCAGACCAAATTCTACCCTCCTCCGCCGCAGGCCTCGCCGGGACAGAACATCAACTATCCTCCTCCTCCCGACCAGCACACGCCGTCTCCTCAGCCTCACCGGCCCACGCCGCAACACTACCTGCCACCGCCTGCTTCGCCCCCCGCCCAGCAGGCTCATCAGCAGCAGTCGTACCAACCCCAGCAGGTGGACTTGGCGATGCGCCCTGCCGCGGCTCCGGACTTGAAGCAGCCGCACTTTGACCCCCCTCCCCCCCCGTTCTCTGACGTCGATGCTGCCTACCCGCCGGAGAAGGAGGGTGACGAGGAGCAGATTGATACCAGCAACCCGGCGAACCTGGTCTCTGGCGCGCCGCCCGCAGGACACTTTGTCGGCGCCAGTGCGGTAGTGGACGACGTGGGGACGGTCAACGGAGGCAGCTATCGCATCAGCCACCGGGACACAAACACCATCCTGACCATCCAGCTCGCCGTGGGCGCCCCCTTTGACGGAAAGCCAGGTGCGTAGTCCAAAAGCGACAGGGGCAAGACCGAGCTAACCGGCCCAGGCGCCATGATTGCCATGTCCCCGACTATAACCCTCAGGGGTCAAATGAAATTCAGCGTGAAAAAGGTGATTGCCGGTGCAGAAATCAACACCTCCAAGTACGTCGGCCCAGGCGAGCTGCTCCTCGCGCCGCCCATGCTCGGCGACATCACGAGCATCCGGCTGTCCGGCAACGACAGCTGGTCGGCGGGACACGACGCCTACCTGGCCTCCACCCAGGGCATCATCAAGGACCACAAGCGCCAGGGCCTGGGCAAGGCCATCTTCAGCGGCGAGGGCCTCTTCGTGTACAAGTTTAGCGGGACGGGCCTCCTGTGGCTCACTAGCTTCGGCGCCATCATCAGAAAGGACCTCGTCGACGGCGAAAAGTACATTGTCGACAACGGGCACCTGGTTGCGTGGAACACAAAGTATGTTCTCGAGAGGGTGGCCTCGGGCGGCATCATGTCCAACTTTGCGGCGGGAGAGGGGCTGGTGTGCAAGTTTACCGGCCCGGGCACGGTCTTCATCCAGACCAGGAACGCCGTGAGTCGCGATTTGCGCAGAAAACGTGTGCAATCATCTACTGACAGCCGTCGCAGAAGGCGTTCACGGCGTACATGGGTGGGCAGGCAATTCAGGGGTAGCTTTGGGGGCAGGATGTCAATGGCTTCATATCAAATCTTTTTGGGGGGATATTGTGCTATGAGTGCTTGCTGCGGGCGAATCTACTTGCTTCAGTCTCACCTTGGCGAATTGCATCGTCAGCTGGCTCTTGTGGTGGGCGGCTGTTGTTCAGTTGAGATGCCGTGTTGGTTGCTACTGGCAACTGGGCCTTTCCGCCACGGAAGGATGGGCCATCTTCGATCTACCAAGTACCCCTTCATACTTGCACAGGAAGCCAGCAACCAGAAGCGAGTCCAGGAGCGTGCAATTGCTTGGATGCGCCTGCCCTGGCTGCTGCGCCGAGCATATCATCAGACTTCCCTCGCATGCAACACACCCCGTGCAACAACACGTCCCAACAAACGCCTACGTTCTGCTTCAGCGTTCCCCTTTTTGGAATTTAAAGCTTATTGCACGGCACTCCGGGGAGGCTCAGCCGTCCTCCAAGCGTTCGCACAGCGAGTACTCGAAACCCTCCCGTCCAAGCCTCGCCTCGGAGCCTTCTATCCTCCAACGACACGGCCGCGCACACGCACCGGCATACTACGTGGCACGCCTGTGTTTCGCGACGTGATCGGGGCGTTGCTTGATCTCTTCCGGCGCTTCCCTATTGCGTTTCGTCAACAACCGGCTTCCACAACACGCTCCAGCCCGTTCCATCCACATCCCCATACACGACGAGAAGCCTGCAGCATTTTGGGATGCCCAATTTTGTCTTTGTTTGAACGTTTCTTTGCCTGCTTGACGGTAGCGGAAGATCGAGTCTTCGATCTGCCTGTACGGTTGTGAATCCATCGGGACTTGGCAACACGCTCCCAAAGGTGAACTAGAAGACCCCTCGCCTCGCACGAGCAAACAATAACCACTTGATAGATCTCGTACGGCCTCGGCGGCATCGGCTTCTTCGAGCTCCCGGTGCGACGGCTCCACAATGGTTCTGTAAGTCGCGCCATGTCTCCCGTAACCAAGTTGCGTCCGGGCGCCACCGCGGCCGAGGAGTCTTGGCTCATCGGCTCTAGGATGGCTCTCAAAGACGGCGCCGGCTACGCTAAACCGGCACATCGTTCCACGAGCGCCGCAAGCCAGGCCCTCTCGACCAGCAAGCCGCCTAGGCCGGGCAACCTTGCTTCGGGCACGAGGAAGGATGGGCCCGACGACCAGCGCAACGGCTCCACGTTTCTGGAGGCCATGAAGAATCCCAACTGGCGTGAGCGCCGGACGGATGGCACCTCGTCGTCCAGCAGCACGGAGCTGGCCGGCGCCGAGACGTCGAGCCTCGAGAGGACCATGGCCAGAGCACGCCACTGGCTGGCTTCGTCGTCTGCCGACTCGGCCAAGGTTGAGCAGGACAACATCAGCAACCGCAAGATTTCGGCTTCAGATCGGCAGTTTGCCGTGCGTCACAAGATCGACGGAGCGGCATGCCGTGATGGCTGTGGAGCTGGGCCCGAGAAGCCCGGTGGCGCCTGTGAGCCCAAGGGTCTCTGCGGGGTGATGAGACGCCTGAACATTGATGCTTCGCCATCGCGCCACGAGGGCCTCCATGTCATCGAGATCACACCCAACATCGGTACATGGAGGGGCAAGGCTAGCGGCGATTCCGGCAGTCCTGGGCGCTCTCCGGTTGTCGCTGAAATCCAGCTCGTTCAAGTGTTGCCAACTGAGACGCCAGGCCGGGGGTCGAGCCACGGCCAAGGCCACGGCCATGGCGCCGCGCCAACGCTCTGCCTGCAGACCTACGAAAGGGAACAGCGTTCCTCGTCTGCTACAGACCAGAGCACGGGTCGATCGATTCGTGGATCAATCAGCGAGGAATTCGAGGCCGCCGTCAAGTCGAGCCTTGCACAAGACCCCATTGAGGCTCGACCAGCGCAAGACCACGGACCCCTGGATGACGATGCTAGGTCCACGGCCGGCGACGGACAGAAGAGCAATCTCAATGCCAAAAATATCGCCTTTCAGAAGATGCTCAAGAAGCTCAAGATACGCACGGCTGGAAGCGGGTCGTCCCGGGACGACGCGGATAGCGGCTACGGGACTGGCTCAGGATCCGACCCCGTCGCCGAGGAGCCCGCCGGCCATGCTCGCGCCGACAAGCAGCCCACAGGTGGCCTACGCTCGTTCGTGCGGCGAGACAAGACGGCCTCTGATTACGCAGTGAGCTACCGGCCGGCGGCGAACAGCTCCCACCGGGCAGAGAGGTCCAAGGACTCGGGCACCTCGGACTACTCGAGAGACAGGTTCAATTCCCTGAACCCCAAGGCGCGAGAGTTCCTGTCGTTCAAGCCTGACGAGTCTGGGGATGCGGAGCAGAGCAAGAAGCGTGGTCTCGCGGCCTCTTCCTGTGAGGACTTGAATGGCGGCGGCGGCGGCGACGCCGGCAGTCCAACCGATATGTGGTCTGGAGCTGGCTTTGAGGCGAGGGACGGAGCTGGATTTGAGGCGAGGGACGGAGCTGGATTTGAGGCGAGGGACGGAGCTGCTCCGTATGAGCCGGTGCCAGTCGTCTACGGCCCCGTGCCGCCGCCGTTTCCGGACATGGCATCTCTGATGCTGGTTCAGCCCGGCTTTGGACTGGCCAACATCCTCGGCTCGCCCGTCAACGCCGTGCCTTGCCCGCCAAACTGGCTCAGCGGAGCCAACATTCTCCCGCGACCAAGCCTGGGCGGCTCCTCTCCGTACCACGCCGCCGGCCCCGCGCTCCAGTCTCTGCCAGCGCGTTTCCACCCTCCGGCGCCTCCGATGACGGTGCAGCCCCTGCCCGTGTCGGCGCCGCAGGCGAGCGCCTTTGGCCGCCCGGCGCCGGTGCCGAAGCCCAAGGTGCCGAACGCGTGGGACCAGCAGGCGTACGAGGCGTACATCGAGCAGCGCAAGGCGATGGAGCCTGGGTACGCGATGGAGTGCAGACTCAGACAGCAGCGACGGGCTAGACGGACACCAGCTGCGAAATAGTCCGATGCGTCGCCCTTTGGCCCGAGCCGCGACGTGTGCTCCGAGACGTTGACCTGCGTGGCTCACCGGTTGTATAGCTGCCGGGCCCACTGCACATTGTATACGAGTACGGGATCCAATAACGCTTCTCTGTGGATACTCGGGGGCGGGATGCTGCCCAAGGCGTGATGGCTAGGCGTGCGGGCAGCCACTTGTTTCTTTCATCTTCCTTGTTGTTTTTATTTCTACCATTTATGGGCCCCTGGGCCGGGGCGGCTTGTACCTCTTCGTGTCGCTGTTTGCCGCGAAGCGTCGGGGGTCGCATGCGGGTCTGTAAGCTCCGAATGTCTCTCCAAGGGCCCACGAGGCGACAGTGGGGGGTTCTCACGACGAGAGAGGGTGGGCGGGGTGGATGCTGTGTATGGGCATGATTTGCATTGTTAACATGTATGCCCGTCAAAGGGGAGAAACACAATTATRGATGTCAGCCGGCTGGCAAGGCGTATCAGTTCTAGCTCGTCGCCGTGTAGGCGCCTTATGCAGGGCATGGCCAGGACGAAGGAAACATTTCAGTATCATGTCGCCCAAGCGCACGCGTGCCCTACAGTCACGCCAGGCCCGTTCTCCCATCCGTCGCAGGACCTTTGTCAAGGGGCATCCAGGGCCCAGGCCGCTGGGTGGCGTGGTGCGTGCGAGACAAGAGACAAGAGACAACGGGCGAGGGCGCGTGGGCTGGCCGCAGATCAGCTGCACGCCATGGAGACGGGCGCGGCTGGATAACGGGATTCCGGGAACCATACGGGGCGTTGCTGGCCAGTCACAGGCACAGCGCGGCGACGGTCTACAATACCACGTTGCGTGAGAAGAGAGAAGAGATGTTGGCAAGGCCGTCAATCGTCCCATGACTAGACTATAGTCCACAGTATCAAACCGAGTGTCCCGGTATAGCATTCCGAAAGCAAGCACCCAGTTTTTTATATCGTTTTCTCGTGGCGTCTGGGCTGCGGGAAAGAAAACAAAAACAAGGACGCCGGGCAGGAGCAAAGCAAATCAAAGCAGAAAGCATGGCAAGCACAATAGCGTGGCTCGCCGGTGGTATCCTAAGCAATAACAGGTCCCGCCGTGTCAATCATAACCGTAACCCGCCTACCGAGCACCCAAAACAACGAACGTGCCACCCTTGCGGCGCTCCGTTGGAGCATGGGCGCTCGCCTCCGCTCGACCACGAGCCTAGCGTCTCGCTCTCCGGCCACTCGAGCTCACTTGCTTGCCGTGCGCCTTTCTGGCGCCCGTCTTGTTGGAGTCGGGCTTGACGGCCTCCAGCGGCTGGAGCAGCCGCCAGCCGCTCTCCGTCTTGGCGAGGAACCCGGCCGACAAGCCAAAGGCCGTCAACTTGACGTCGTCGAGGTCCTTTAGCGCAACAGGGTCCCCCAGAGGCCCCGACGCCGGCTCGAGGTGTTTTTCGAACACGTGATCCAAGAAGCGGCCCCAGGCCCCCTGCCCCTCATACTCGTCTGAGCAGCCCTCGACGAAGCAGTCCATGGACTCTGGCAGCTCAATCCTGTAGTGCAGCGCCTCCTGGGCCACCTTCTCCCGCTGTGCTCGCAGAAGCCTCTTCCTGGTCTTGGCTCTCTCGGGCGAGAGGTGCTGCTCCTCCTCGCGGCTCTGGTGTTCCTTGTACAGGTCCTTCCGGTTGAAGGCTTTGCCGACGCTCGGGAACGTCGGCGGCAGAGGGCGGGCGGAGCGAATTCTAGACTCCGCGCATTTCCGTTTGGCACACTTGCAAATGTAGCATTCGTGTTGAACGTCGATGGTGTTGACGTGGCGCTTCCACTCGTTCTTATTCTTGAACCGCGACTGGCAACCGGCGAACGAAAAGAGGCAGGCAGTAGAGCTGCACGCCTCATTTTGCACGTGTTCACTCAGCTTCCCTTCGTTGTGAAAAGGAGTGTTGCATTCAGGGCATCTAATGGACCCCGCCGGGGGCGTCCGGCCCACCTGGAGGAGTCCTTGGCCGGCTGGCTCGACCCTCGACAGATGCTGACTGTCGAGGCCAGGCTGCCAGACTCCGTGTCGGCAGTGGGGGAACGCGGGATTCTGGCGAGGGAGGCTATCATGGACGTAGTCTGTGGCCACGAAGAACGACTGAGTGCCCCGCATGTTATTCGCACCGGGAGGCACCGATTCGTGGCCGATGCTGGCGTCTCGGAACGGCAGCGAGCTGCCCTGGGGCGGTGGGTGGTTCTGTTGGTACTCAAATCCGGCATACGCAACCGGGGTAGACTGGCTCCCGTACCGAAAGGACGGCGCGGGACTGATCTCTGCAGGGTTGACGTATTCATGGCTGCGAGGATGATGCAGTCGTGCATCGACATCCAGGCCCATACCGGGGTACATCATGTCGGAAGCCGGCGCGGGGCTGCAGATCCCATCGTAGAACATCTCGCTCGCCATGGACGGGCTCTGCACGGTAGTATAGCCCGGCGAGGGGAGCTGGGGAAGCGGCGAGGTATCGGGCGTGCCGTGTCCAACAGAGAGATGCGCGTTGCCGAAACCACCACGAGCAAGGCCGCAGCCAGCGACCCCGAAAGGGCCACGCTCGATGGCAGCAGGCACGTCTTGGATTTGGCGGTACTCTTGAAAGAGCAAGCCGGTGCCGTCGCCCAGGCCGGGGTCGAGCGAGCCGTGTAGGTCCTCTGGCACGGGGGTTGGGTATGACGCTCGCAGGTCGTCTTCTGCGGATCCGACAAGCTCGCGGTCAGAAGAGAGGGGGTGCGAGGCCATGTCTCAAACTTGGATCGAGGGGTCTGAACACGAGACGGCAGAGCTCGTAACGACAGAGCCCCAGCGGCGGGCTTGTCCGCGTCGACGGACCGTTGAATGGCCGCTGGCTGAGTGATGACTGCGGCGGGACGACAGCCAGCCGAGTGGTGGTCCGACTTGGAGCAACGTGGGTGCGGTTTTCTTGCCGGTCAGCAGCGCAGAGCAGAGCACGGGAGGATGGCAACGACCGACGGGGTCGTCGAGTCCGCCAGAGGGGCAGGGCAAAGGGAGACAGGGGCACGGCTGCCGTCCGCGGTGCTGGACGGGCACAAGAGAAAGATGACCGTAGAGGACACAGGCAAGGCGAGAGGTGAGAGGGGGCATCTTAATAAGAGAAGCCACAACAAGAGACGGCTGTCGAGGAACAGCGGTGCCCGGCCGGAGTGCTGGACTCCAAGCTAGGCCATGGGAAAGGCTCCTCGAGTCTCGAGAGCCATGGCCGCCCACCAAGGTGCGGTACCTCACCTCCCCAGGTGCTCCTGGGGTGCACGCCGAGCCTCACGCTGCCTACAAGGCACGGAGGTACACGGTACCTGCTGGGCAAGAGGCAGATGGAGCAGCCAGCGTGACGCACTGACGACGGTTCTGGAGACGGCTGCCCCTGTCCGCACTTGCAGGGAGCGGTCGCAGCTCCAGGCCCGCGACGATCCATCCCGCGTTGTCGGGTCCCAATGGCATCGCTCCCGGATAGACATCTGCGGCTGGGGTAGATTGCGATGGCGCCGAAAGGCGTAGAAAGGGCCATCGAGCTGTAGCGTCGGACCTGATCTTGCCGCGTGCTTGGCCATCTGTAAGGTGGGTGGTGGGTAGGCTGCCCATGCGTCCTGTTTTGTCTCCAGACAAGGACGCCTTGCAAGCCCCGACGAGACATCAGGGCTACAATTCGTGGTTATAGGGGCTCCATCTGGGTGGGGGATCTGGCAAAGGCGAGTAGGGCGTGACGGCTTGGCCCACGCCCGTGGACGCCTAGCATCGGGGGCGCCGTAGCGGAAGGCACCTTGAGATTCAAGGGGTCTCTCTTTGCTTCTTCTGCTGCAGATGCGGGTGCGTGTTTTGGCAGACGGGCGTGTGGCATGGACCAACGCACCGGGAAGGGCAAAGCAAAATAAGCAGCGTGGTGGCCTCGGGGGCGTTGCTCCAAAGCACTTGCTTGCCCGACATGATTCAGTTGTCGTCCATGGTTCACGCCCAGGCTGGGGTTCGGTGGCTGCGCGGGTGGCTTGTCGAACCACGGCGCTTGCGCCGACGCAAGTCGCCATATCAGTGATCCAGCGTGGGCGTCGGCGTGGGCGTGGGCGTGCTCCCGACGAGGCGCACGTACTTGTACATGCTCGGGCTGGTCCCTGGGCCTGCAGGACACGCAGGAGATGGTGGCCCTCATGCGGCCACGAGGTCTCGTCGTCGCTTGCGCTGACGGGCAGCTCGACGGTACATGTGATTCGCCGGCAGACGAGGCCTGTTCCGCTCCTCCCCATCCCAGACCGCGTTGCTTGACGCCGCACGCCGCGTTCTGCCTGGGTTGCCGTGGTCGGTCGTCGGGCGGAGGCGCGCTGCGAGATGGGTGGAGGGAGGGAGGTTGAGGCGAGGCAGTGAAGCGCTAAGGGCGGGTGTAGGCGAGCGCGGCGCGCGGAATCTCTGCGTCCGCAGCCCCCGACTCAACCACATGGCAATGAACCTAGTCCGAGGAGGACGTCGTACGCAACGGTGGCCGCCAGGGGAAGGCTCCTTGGTACCTGTACGTGCCGAACCAGACATGGCGATGCTCTACCGAGATTGGCCTTGCACCAGACGCCGGGCCCTCCACCGCCCAATACGGTCGCTTGAGGCTTTCCTTTTGCGGACTGGGCGGGCGCCTTGCAGGCTCGAGGTTGCCGCTGCAAAGTATGGAGTACCTGCTCGCCGGGTCCCGTTTTGAAATGACGAGCCATCGGACGAGAAGTCGAGATTACAAGAAGCGATCAAGTGGCCTGTACGGAGTATTCCTCGTCTCGACTTGCACGGCGCTCGCAATCCGCCCGCGTACCGAGTACCCAAGGCTGTCGAGTACCCAAG
>LFRF01000017.1:65723-99228 GCA_001189435.1 Tolypocladium ophioglossoides CBS 100239 | reverse complement strand
CATCAATCTCGAGCGTGTCTCACCGCAAACACGTCCCATCGATCTGCTCTCTGCACCCGTTCTGGCCCAAACCACAGGCGCCACAAAGCCCTGCCCTCCACTGCTCCCCACGTTCTCCCGCGGCGGCGTTGCCGACCACCATGCACGCAAGCTCATCGMATCCTGACTTGTCAGACAGTCGCGGCAGTGGCTGGGCGCTTAGCATTCTCGGCCAACTCAAACCGCCGCCCCCCTTGGCCCAGATCTGTCCGCCCGCCMGCCCGCCCGCCTGCGCTCGTGCGTTGCATGGCTGCGAGCTGAAGTTCCAGCTCTGGCGACCAACATTCACCACCATCCAGCACGGACGCCGCAGAAGTTCAAGCCACCAACTCGCATCTTCACCGGCTACCGCCCTCGACGTTATTGCCTCCCACCTCTCGCGGCAGGCCCGCGGGGTCGTTCCGCGTCGCCAGCCCACACCAGCACACCAACTACGTACCTGCTTCTGCGGTCCATCTATTTCTGGTCATGGAGGCTTGCCGAGAGAGGCATTCCCTGACAGAGGTTTGGCCCGGCAGGGCGACCTAGCGCCATGCCACACGCCCCCCTCACCGGTTGACATCTCGAAGCCTGCTCTCCTCCGCGTACTTCGTAAGCTCGCCCACCGCTGCGAGTCGTGCGCCGCCCGGCGCGTTCACGCGACCATGCCCCCCGAGCCCCCGCCTGCGAGTAGCTACTTCTGTAACAGCCACAGCAGAAACTCGTATTGTGGCCTCCTCGAATACGTGGGGTTGGGTCAGCTCCAGTACCGCTGCTCCGGGGGCGGGAATGCCGACTCAGACATTGGAACTCGTTGTGTGCATTGCGGTTCCGGACGAGACCCAGATCCGCCGTCCCGGGATATCAGCTAGCTACTCCGTACCTACGGCGTGCTCGTTTTGTCTCGGGCCCCAGAACCAGGTTTAGCTTGTCGCAGCATCTCATCACAATACCGACCGGCATCAGCCCCCAGGCTCCTCCGCGGGCAGATACGTATTGACGCGGCGTTTGTTATGCGGGCAGGGAGGACCCCCTTTGCCCACATCGCCCATGTGCCGATCCGTCTCCTCTACCCATATTGCGACGTCACACAACATGACCCTAACAAGGAGTTGACACCGAGTACTTCGTACTTGGTACTCCGTACCAGTATTCGTACGTATCCCGTAAAAGCAGGTCAGCAGAGCAAATGCGGCCGAACCTGCCGAGCCTGCCCAGCCGGGAGCACGGCCTCAGTACTCCTTGCCAACGACCACGTCAACGCAACGCCGACCCTGGCGTCCAGGAAACAATATGTCAGGTTCTTGTGGCTGCCCAGGGTGCGCTACGCAGCCAGGCGCGTATCGGCCACTCCGCGACTACTGTGCCCGTAGTAGGGCGCAGAGCGGGTGGTTACACAACAGCCACCTGTGGAGGAGCGAGCCCTCGTTCAAGAGAAGCTCGTGCGAGATTGCGTCGGTCCCGGCAGCGCGGCTGGGCAAGGCAATGGCGACATGAGCACCATTCCAGGGGCCACCTGCGGCTGTCCCAGCCATGGCTGCATACGGACTTTGGACGTCCCCTCGAGACTTGGTGACAGCGCCTGGCCTTCCGTACTCAAAGGTAGACTGTCAATTCTTCCATTACCAAACGCCCACAAGGTACAGAAGCACCCAGGCCCATATCCAACCCCTTCCGGAACGCTGGCTACGTAGTGACGTACTGCTACAAAACTTAATCACGCACAATGCCATCCGTCGTCATAAATCATAACCTGCTTCATCGAGCCCGGTACCTGTGTCCGTCGGCCGAGTCTCTTCCTCGCCTGATGCTTCGTCGTAGTTTGCGACGTATTCTACCGCGCAGTTCGGCGTGCACCTCTGGTGGTGGCACTCGAAGCAGCAGGACGACGTCTTCAGGTTCATTGTCGTTGAGCACATGCACTGTTGGACGGGTCAGCGTGATTTGAGCGCGATGCTGCCGGCGCCGACTTACACATGTCCACATGTAGGCTTGCGTCTGGGCGGCCCTCTTCCGAGGCCGCGTGTTGGCGTCGGCGCTGCCCCTTCGCTTCCTGCCATTGCTCTCGACTTCGTTCAGGGGAGCCCGGGTGAGAGGCACCTCGCCCGAGGCGTCGCAAACAACCCCCGTGCTCGTCGACGCGGGCGCCGCCTGCTCGTCGTCTTGGTGTTTCCAGTCCCGGATGAACTTCGATTCCAACCCGTCCTTGCCGAACAAGTGATTGTCAATGTGGTCGCACCGCTTGGTCCACGAGTTGCCCCCTCTCTCGTTCACGTCGATTTCGATGACCCGGATGCAGAACCCGCACCAAAACCGCGGGTCGCAGTGACGGCCCAGCCGGCATGCCTCCAGCTTCTCGTCGACGGCGTCCGCGTCGCCCATGCCGTGGTCCTTCTGGAGATGATTCTTGAAGCTTTCCCGCCGCTGGTACGTCTTCTTGCAGTCAGGCTCGTTGCAGTTCCATGATTCGAGCTGGAAGTGCTGGCTACTTTCGTGTCTTTTCCAGTCGTTTTTACTTCCAAACCTTTTCGAGCAGCTTTTAAACGTACATCCGTAGGGCTTGTCGTGCCTCTTTTTATGTTTTCTGTACCAATCTGTGTGAGCGGTAGGTGACGCAGGCGATGGGCATAGACCTACTTCAGCTCGCATTGTCGATTAAACGCCTTGCCGCAATGCGGTTCCTCGCAGTCGAAATGGGCCCTTTGGCCAAATTCGTCATCGCCCTGACTTCCACCCTCCGTGTCTTGCCCCCCCCCCCCGAGTGCCGTCTGAAGAAACTCCCTGGGGAACCTTTTGAGGTAATTGACAATTTCGGAAGGGTTCGAATTCATGCCAGGGGTATCGCTGATCAAGTCCAGGATCATGCTGTCGTCCGGCCTGCCTTGGCACTGCTGCAAGTTTGCCATGTCGGCGCTGAGATCATCAAGCCCAGGTTGGGTGGACTCACTGGAACCTGACCCGGCCGGTGTCCAGCTCTCCTGGTTTTCCATGGGCGGTTCTCCGGTCAGTTCAACGTGGCCTGGTGAGGCGGAGAGGCAGCGGCCAGCGTCGCCGCCGCCGCCGTCTTCCGGGAGCCGACCGTGAGAGTAACCCCGGGCATTGACGGAATAACCCTGCCCATGCTGCACACCGTAATCTTCGGGCTCCCTGGCGGATCCTAAAACTACCGGGTGAACATATCGGTCCTCTTCGCTTGCACGTGTGGGCTGTCTCTGCCCGACCTCTGCAGGAGACCGTTGGAAAAGGGCCGGATTGATGCCCATCTGTCCATGGTTTTCGAATTGATCCTCTCGGAATTGCGAGTCCATTGAATGGTCCTCGGGGGACTCTTGAGGGCACCCCGGGGTTTGGGGGTCGAAGAATCCAACTGAAGTCCCTACACCTTCGAGATGGTCCGACGGTCTGTACGTCTGTCAGCATGGCCAAAGGTAAAAGATACACGGCCCAACGTACCGGTAGAGGTAATCTTTGTGGTCATCGTCAAAGTGTAGTGTCATCTGATGGGCGCGAAGCAGGTGAGAACGAAAGTTGTCTGCTCTCGGCCATATCTTGGGCGGCTTCTCACCCCGACGGCAATGGTGGCAGATGAAGGAGCGCCCAGGGAGGTCGTGCTCCCCGTGAACGGATCTCTTGTGCCGAACGAGATCGTTCGAGGTGCTGAACCCTCGATGAGCCTTGGGGCAGCCGCGATGGGGGCACAGGTGGGGTTTCAGATGACGCTGTCGGTGCTTCCTGTTTTCGTCAGCACCAGTCGCGGGGCTCGAGAGCCAGCGAAAGCTTACTTGAGTTCACCCTGGCTCTTCAGCAAAGCGTTGCAGTCTTCACACCGATACTTGTTCTGGTGTTGTCGCGGCTCAAAAGCAGCCTCAGCATCGATTTGGCATTCACCCATGACGTGACCCATCTGCGAGTCCAGGGCCGCATCGTCCCCATGCGCGGATGCGCTCGCAATGCTGTACGTTGGGCGGCTGCTTCCATAGCCCGAGTCGCCAGTCAATGTTGCGCAGTCTGATGGCGAGGCGGTGCTCCTATAGTCCAAGAAGTTGTTCTGAACATGCTGTCGGGCCAAATGAGCGTGGTGGCCGGGTTGATCGTTAGGCGCAGGTGTAATAACACCTGGAGGTATCCAAGGGTCGTTTTTGGCAGGCGCAGCATAGAAGTTGTAGATGTTCCAGGGCTGTGGTATTGGCCCAGACAGGGTCACCCGTTGAGACTCCCCATACTGAGCGTCCATGTTGAAGCGCGACAGTGTCCGTGGACGAAGTGTCCTTTGGTGGCTTGAAATAGTATTTCAGTAGATATTCGTCTCCGGTATGAAGCATCAGACAGCCGGGTGTTGGCCGATGATCGCGCGGCTGCTGGGCGATCGTAGAGGAGGTTGACTGCGCCTTTCAAGGTGGGGTGGATGAGGGTGAGGCGAGMGAGCGAGGCGAAGCAAGTTATATCCGATGGATTGAGCCGCACCGAGCGACCTCTCCGCCTATCAGATGCCTTGGATGGAATACGGAACGCAAAGGCTCACGCAGCGACCCCGACAGCGGGTGGATGACTGCTCAGGGCGCGCAGAAGCAGCGGAGGTGCGTGAAGTTGACGTCTCGGCAGCATGTATGCGCTGTCCCGGCCTCGAAACGACGAGTGGACGAGGCACGAGAGACGTGCATGGGAGAGCGGCTACCGTTGGGGGCCATGTGAGGAGACGGCCAGGTGCTCGAGAGAAAAGATGGAGGCCTTGCACTTGTCGAGTCGCAGAGACGACGGGAGCGAATGGGCGGACGACGCGGCACCTGATAACCCTGGCTCATGCTCATTCTGCACGACGCGACGCACGGCACTGGTGCTTGGCCGTGGTGGTCTGGTCGTCGACAAGACTTCAACCGTGGCATGCAGCCAGAGTCCCTCGCCGAGCCGTGGTTCGCTGGCTGGTTCGCTGGCTGGTTCGCCGGCTGGTTCGCCTCACTTTCGAACCTTCGGTGTAGCTTCGTCCAATCAGAGGCCGCCCTGCCGGCTGCGCACGCGCCCGGACTGGAGGTCGGTGAGGAGCGTTTTCTCGCTGCTGCCTTGCGAGGCAACCGTGAGGGGCAGGTTGCCTCGCGAATGAATGCCGTGCAACAACACCGGCCTGTCCAGTACGTACCTCGCATCCCACCCCGTCAGTCGGTACCTGCAAGGACTCGGCACAGGAGGGCTCTGCATGCCGTCTGTTTCTTCTGTCTCGTTCCACATCAGCCATCGTCTCCTGTTGGATCTGCGACACCGACATGACGACACGCGGCAGAGATGTGCGCACCATGGCAGTCAGCCACGCCATCTTACGGAGTACTTGGGACCGATGAAATGCACATAATTGCTCTTCGGTGGCGGGCCGAACCTTGGAGAGAATGGCGGGTGCATGCGTTGCGACGAGCCAATTTCGAGATGCCCGACGGTTGGGCACCATCTCCCGAGGACGTCGGTTCATTGCTTGCCAGGATCCTTGCCCTGGTCACATCACCGACAGGCTACAGCGTCTGTACAGAATCCGTCATCAGGTTCGGCTGAGACTCCTGTCGACGCCGGATTTCATCTCCGATATTCTCCGTCCGCCGTTGTGCTCATGGACAACTGCACAAAATAACGGATTATGGCGATATTTGACGGGGCAATCTACCCTTGCTCCATACTCCGTAGAGCCCGAGAGATTGTGATCAAGAAGCCACTCGATTGGTCCTTATTCTCCGCAGAAGCCTGCACGGACTTGGAAGCCATTGACAACGTCACTGGACCTCTTGAGAGGCCCCTACCGAAGCTCGTTGCTAGATTTTATGTCTTCTCTCCTCACAGGTCGCATCAAGATGCTGGACTCACTGATGGCTGACAGGTCCTTCGCGGCGGAGCTCGCACGAACCAGCCTCGAAGGATTTATCCTCTTTCTCCCATTCCGATCAAGGTGCCGACTTGTGCTTGACCTACCAGTGGCGTCAGCCGTTTGCTATCGGCGTCCCTCCCGCATCCCTCTTCCGGTGCCAAAGACACTCCCTCGTTGCAATGACTCCGGCCAGCCCTCGCTCTGACACCTCGTTTGTTCATGCGCTCTGCACCCTCCCACGTCAATTCTCCGGGGATCTCGCCCGCGTGGGGCCCGTAGCCGGTCTCGACGTGTGTATCGATCAAACGGCCTCTTCTGGGCCTCTCGCTTCCTTGGCGACGTTATTTGCCATGGGCTCCGTGCATTGTGCGTCCGAGTACTGGCTGCTCCTGTCTGGAAACCGACCTGTCTGAGGATTTGTTTTACTAAGGCGAAAAGCTCTGGCGTCCTTCTCACGCTGGCCTGCAAGCTGCTATAAAGGTCCGGCATCCTCACGCTGGCTAAAGCTCCGGCACCCTCACGGTGGCCTGCAAGCTATAAAGCTCCGGCATCCTCACGCTGCTGTAAAGCTCCGGCATCGCTGGCCTGCAAGCTGCTCCAGAAGCCTGTTCATCGAAGCAACCGTCTACGGTCAGTGTTTGCCAAGTCTTGAAGGCGTGATTGGCTGACAAGGCGTAGATCTCAAAGCATCTCCCATCATGTGCGACTGGGAGGAGTTCCTCTTTATCTGCAACCACTCCATTTTCCGCCTCAAGTCCTATTGTCACTTCGCTCGCAATGACCCCTATCACCAATGCTTTGGCGTCAAGGTCCTGCGGAACTCGTGGCAGCAGGGCGTGCTGTGTGAGAAGTGCGCCGAGTGTCAGGGGCCGTCACAGTAGGGATTTTGTCGGATGGGTTGGAATGTAACGGTTGCTCTCGGACGCAATCACGAGCCCGTCAAGGTCTTCATTTCGCGCTCCCAGCATGACATGTCCTGAACGCCAGGGACGTTCATCAAACAAGTCATATTAATACAACTGGCATAACCGTGCGACCTTCTGGAATATCTCCAATCTCCGTGCAACGTCGGGCCAGCTCGGCGGATTTCCATGTTACACGGCGGGGAATGTCTCCGGACGACGTTTGCTCTGCAAACCGCGTCGGACGATGGCGGCTGGCTGCACGGCTGAGGCTCTGTGCACGTCTGCACTTGGTTTGCGAGTCGATGTGACCAGCTTGGCCGGTGTTGCTTCATCGGACCTCTGCGTGTAGGACAAGCTTGAGGATGGTGATTGTGATGACGCAGGACCCCTGAATACTCAGCGAGGGCGTCAGAATCCCGCACAAGACTGCCATGGCACGAGGGATAATGTCTGACATGAGTGTGGCGTCAAGACTGTTGCGGACCTAAGGGCCGTTGGGCGATGTGCCGACCTGGCCATGTCCGTTGCGTCCGGTCCGGGCGTCTGTTGTCTCGATTGTTGTTCAGAAGTAGGTACTATGAGGCACCCTCGGCTTGGCCCTGCGACGAGCGCGGCATAATTGGCGCGGAGAACCTCAACTCCTATTCATCGGGGTAAATTGTTGCGATGGCATCATGTGACGCAAAGGATTCGGAGCAACTCGGGTTTGCACGTTACCGCCCTGGTGCGGGCAAACGTGAGTGCCCGTGGCGTTTGCTATTATTATCAATATTTGAATGGCAGTGAATGCACGGCTGATTCACTGCAAACGAAGTGAATGTCTGGCGTTGTCATTCACTGATTGTTCGAATGGCAGTGATGCGAGGCTGATTCACCACACCAGCCCACCATTCATGTGGTTCTGCCGACTATAAGTACCGCCCTTCTCTCCGTTTCTCTTCTTCCTCTTCCTCTCCTTCCTCTTCCTCTTCTTCCTCATCAACTCAATCCTCATCTTAACCACGACAACACTCCGGAGCCCACCCGCTCCGATAGCAATCCGTCGAACGTCACCTTGTGAGTATTGCCGTTTCCCGTTGAGATAAAGTTGCTGATGCGTTGCTTCGACCACCAACTTCGACCTACGGGCACCTATAGGCAACACAGACGCTTCGCCGGCACTACGCCCCTGTCCGTATGACGATTCTACCACGCACCGCCCATCCAAGCGTCCGCTCCAGTCAGCGCCTAAGAATTCGAGGCCCATCCGACTGAGGCATTCTTCAACGACATACACCGGTAAGCCGATGCATTCACCCCAACCTGGGACGCTCTCTAATGACTCTAGCAGACATATGAACATCGCATGCGGAGAGGACCCCCGCAGGGCGGCTCGTCCGCCATGTCAAGGCTCAGCGGCTCCCGGAATGCGCTCTCGTCTCCCAGTGGGCCAGACGTGGGAGACCGTGCTGCAAGCAGACCACAAGGCCCCCAGCGGGTTAGTAGATGCCGAGACGTCGTCCTGGATGGCCCGAGACCAGTGGGCAAAGACGGCCTGGGCAACAAGTCGACGGCCATAATTGAGTATCAGGCCGACGAGGACACCAAACAATGCAACGATTGCGACTACAGACTACACGTAATCGCGCACACCGAAATCTCGGTCGTTGATACCCAACCGCTCCACGCGAGATATACAGCCGGTGGACTGGACGAGTGGCAGTAGCAGCCGGAACCATGGTCCTCGGCGCTCACAAACAGCTCCCGCGTGGAGAGTGTCCGCCACCGCAATCAGCACGGCGGCGGAGACTTGTCGCGGCTGTCGCGCCCCCTGACCCGGGAGGTGCGTTCGATCCGCCTCCAGCACCTCGTGAACGCCGAAGGCATCGCGTGGCAAACGCCGGCCACGAACAACAGTCACGGCGGCGGCGCCCAGATGAACGTCCGGACTCCAGATAACTACTTGGAGGGCGCCTACCGCGTCCTGCCAGCCGGCCCGCTGGCCTTTTCCCAGGTGGCCCAGTAGATCCAAGTTAACAGCGGCGGCGATCCCGTCTTCGCGTTCATGGGGTCCGGCCTGGTGGAAGGTTGCCCCGTGTGCAACAGCACCAGCCACGTGGTCGACGACTGCAGTGAGTTTACTGCTAGTCTACCAGCGTCTCCGCATGCCGTCCTTCGCTAGACGGAAGGGGTGGGTGCCCCTGATGGCCAAGCTCCTGGAGGTTGGCCCAGGCGCACGCAAACCCGAGGGCTTGCCGTGGTCTCCCGGCCATGGGCTGACGGTAGCCCGCTGGCCGAAGCGAGCGCTGGCCGAAATGGGCCGGTACTACGACACGCTCGATCGGTCTCATCTCCCCCTCGACCAGAACACCAAGACGTGGGAGATGGTGCAGGAGACGGGGGGCCTCCAGAATGGCCCGCGAAAGGGGAGCCCGTCCGTAGGGCGAGCCCCAGCCGGAGGAAAATACGGAGTACGGAGTACTGACGCTGCAATAAAGTTTGTCTTGGCTGCTCCTTGGCGTTTGGTCCCACGAGGTTGAGCCGCGCCGCCTTCCGTGCGCCAAGCCACATCGTCGACGACGTCTGCCCCAGTCCAATGCCAGAGCAGAGACGAACAGGTGCGACAACAAACTACGGGACAGGACGGAGGAAACACCGGGAGGAATAGGCAGCAGGGACAGCGGGATGTGGCAGTACTACGCATGACGGCACTACGAGCGGGATGTGATGGCAGGACAGCGAGGTGGGCAGCAGGACGGGCAGCAGGACGGGCAGMAGGACGGGCAGAAGGACGGCGGGATGTGCAGGACAGCGGGATGTGATGGCAGGACTCTAGGAAGGAGGAAGCACCGGGCGGCAAGACGCAGATGCCCAGGGGTCGGGAAAATACACTTTCCTACGTCTCACCTCCTATGCCGTGCCGTGCCCAAGGCATTCGAAATGGCCCTTGCCACTCCTAGGTAATGGCCTTTGCTACTCCCAGATTAACTATACGGCCAGGTGGTCTGCAGACCTATTACAGCTCGTGCAAAACGGGAACACCTACGTGATGGGCTCAAGAATGGCCCCGATATGCCACAGGCCGAGGCACACGCGGGGCTGCCGCCTTCCCTCGTCACCGCCACCGAGGGCCTGTCTCGGAATCGCGTCCAAGAGCTCCCAGACGACTACGTGGAGGCTCCCGTGGAGGTGGAGGGCAAGAAGCCCCTGGACTGGGCGGAGGAGATGCAGGAGGCTCCCCTGTCCAAGGACAAGGGCAAGAAGACCGGTCCCCCTGGTCGACATGTTGTTGGTGGCCGCTTCCGCTGACTGAGGCGTGACAGGGCGAGGGCCGGGCGAGGGCTGGATGATGGGACGGAGGACAGGGTGAGGGGACGGAGGGCAGTGTGAGGGCAGAGGACAAGGCGAAGGACAGGGTGAGCAAAGGACAGGGCGGAGGATAGGTGAGGGGTGGAGATACGTCGGAGGACCGGGCGAGGGCCGGGGACAGGCCAAGTAGGTTCGGACTTTGATTTGAGGAATGCACGGGGGTCTCTGACATTTGACGTACTTTGGAATGACTGGAGTTTCCCTCGATTGCTAGAGCTACCTCCATGGCCTACAACCTCTCTGCCCTGCTGTGCCCTGCCCCAACCCATGTACCGTTCTCTGGCATCGTAGGCTGAGTGCCTCGCCATTGCGCTCTGGAAGACATTATTCGTCGCATCTAGAGGGCGGCCTCGACAGCAGTCGACGGTCAGCAGCAACGGCACCAGCACTCGAGGGCAACCGACCAGAGCTAATCCCTAGAATTGATCCCTAGAATTGGCACCCTACATCTAGCGCCCTGCCATACTAATCCATTCCCAGAATCAAAATTGGCGCCCTGCCATCGGACGAGATGGCCACGAGGCTAGCGGCTTCCGCTTGGAGGCCAGCTCCTCCTCGCGAGCATGGAATTCACCCCTAGGTTCGCCTGCCCGTCGAGCCTCCATCCAGGCCCCGCGTAGCTCATGCAGCCATGACCGTGTGTGGAGGTCCTTGAGCGACGTCACCCGTAACAGTCCCGACTCGACGCGACCCGCGTTGTTGATGTATTCATTGACGGACGCCCCAACCAGCACCGGTTTCCGGCCCTAGAGAAGGTCTAGATAGCCTTGAGAATGCTGCTGAGATCGCCGGCCGTGACATTGTACCGAGGGGTCCACGGCTTGTCTCCTTCGTTAGCAGCATCGTCGGCGGCGGCACTGCGGCTGACCGAGGCAGGCTTCGACTTCTGAGGTCCCTTAGTGATAGCTCCAAGATAGGCCAGGAATGCAAACTCGAAGCCAGGCTAAAACTCGTCACAATCCACGCTCTCTCGGATACGTATCATATGCTCCTATATCGAGTCACGTAGCGGCCGCTTCGCTCGCTCCTTAAAGCTTGATCATAGCCATGTAGGTAGGCCTATACGGTATATTCCATAGGCGCCGTTCACTGCATTCCTGTGACCATCTCGTCTCTCCCTCGCCATTCCGTGCCCTCTGCATTTCCACCTCGCCGACTCTTCCTCGTCTCGCCGTCTCGCCGTCTCTTCCTCGTCTTGCCMCTTCTTCGTCTTTCCATCTCCCTCGTCTTGCCCCCTCCTCGTCTTGCCCCTTTTCCGTCTTTTCATCTCCCTCGTCTTTCCATCTCCCTCTCTTTCCATCTCCCTCTCCTTTCCACCCCCCTCGTCTAGCCAACTGCGACTGGTTCTGCTGTCCTGCGCCTGAAGCAATGGTGTATCGCGATGGTGGATTGTAGGTAGTGATGGTTTGCGTGGTGACGATGTTCGTGACTGGCAGGGTTGAGGAAGGGGGCGGTGAGCACCTGGAGTCTAGTGCCAGGGAAGAAGCGACGGTAGCTGCTCAAGGGCACATGAGCTGCCCAACGAAACTCCTCAACTTCGACAATACACAAAATCAGGCTGTCATCACATCCAAACAATATTCGAAAGCGCCACCTCGAGATGGCGGCACAAGGATCGACGGCCGTAACGGCAAAAAATGCTCATAGCCGGCGACGAGTACCAGGCCCGCCTGTGGAAAGCGCTGAGCGAGAACGACTCCCTCTGCGAACTATTGACAAGGACCTAAGGCGCTACAACTTTAGGGTTGCTAGTACGGCCAACNTTTCTGGACGCTGGCTCCTCCGTGGCACTCAGAGTTCCCCCAATTACTTCCCCCAATCACTTAAAAATACCCGATGCCAACGTGGTCGCCTCGCCTAGGCCCTGGGTAGTAGGTGGGAGGTGGCATTTCTTCTGCACTCTATGGAAAGAAGTATGATCTGGGCCACGATCCTCGGGACCATGGCCTACGACGACTACCGCGGAAGCCTCGAGGGGTACCCGTATCCTCTAGTAGAGCACCGTGCGCAGGGCATCTATGTCGTCGGGCTTCGGCGAACGGGCATGGGCGGTAAGTTTGTGGATAGCGGGGAGACAGAGGCACTCGCTGGCGGCCTCGAAAAGTATCTCGAAGGCTGCCGGGAGCGGTTGGCCGAACTTCTCTGGGTCTTGAAGAAGCTCCACTATCCGGATGTGGAAAACACCCGGGTCGAAGACCTAGACTAGGCAGGGGCTTGCGTACGGCTTCTCCCTTCAGTCCGGCGACTACTGACTTCACCATTCACAAGATGGCCGGGTGTTTCCCGAATGGCATGACACCCCTGGTAAGCTTGCAGCGAGTGCAGTCTCTGCGGGGAGGGGTCGGCACCAAACGGAGGATCGGGAGGCGGCTGCCGATGCTATCGTGAGTCTACGGCGAAGGGACGAAGGAAAAGAAGTTCGGCTCCTATCTCCCCTATTCCGGGCCTACGATGGATGTCAAGCGAGGTGCATGCGAGATGCCTAGGGAGCCGGTACGGCTGCAAATGTTAGAGACCCTCGTATATTAAAAAAGTATCCCGCTGTCGCTGCCATTCTGCCGTGGTGCCAGCACCATGGGCTCTCGAGTCCGGCGTGTCGCGTAGTCTGCTGTCCATAGGCCTGTTCGTCTCTGCCTGATAGTAGGGTTGCGAGGACGTTGCTGCGTGGGCCCGGCATTAAGCCTCGTGGGTCTCGGGCCGCTCGTGGATCCCAATTCGTGGGACCAAACGCCAAGACAAACCTTATTGCAACGTCAGATTCGACATCCGGGCGTACTTACAGGACACGCGCTCGGAGGGAGCAGTCGTCACAAACGCTACTCAGGGCCGTCAACGCCTTGACCATCGCTGCCTCAGCACGAGCAGGAGGTCAGCTGGGGCAGGGGCAGCGCTCCAACCTGTTACTGCGGAAAGAGGCCGGAGACGTATGCGGGGACGCCTCAGGGCCGGGATTCCGGCACGTAGCCTGGACATGCCAGAGGCCAAGGTCTGAAATCGCGAGGTGCGTCCATGTCAATCCGGGCGAGCTAGACGGGCATGCGGGATTTTTCTCTTTGGCTGGTTCCATGCGGATAAGGATTTCCGGCATGATCCAATGGCGCTCGGTTCGGTATCACCATCCCTGCGCGTTCACGCATGTTCACGACAGCCGATGCGATCGGTTGAGCATAGCATCGCCCATGAGGGATTTCTTCCCTCGAGGCTTCAGAGCGGCTGAACTAATGGCGTCTGCAGCGGCTGAACCAATGTCGTTCTGGAGCGGCTGAATGCTTCCATAAAGGGATGAACCGCCCAACTTCAGTGTTGCCAGGTCAGAAACCCACCACTTGTCCGTTCGCCCGAGCATCCAAGACATGGCTGAAGCCGACGCCCCCTCGGGTACGGAGCTCCCCGGCCGCATCCATAAGCTGGCGGACGTGGACGAGGAAAAGGCTAGGAGAATCGCGGAGCATGATTTGCAAGGCTCCCGGAAGCAGGTAATTACCCTGGATAGGAGATGGATGCTGAGACAAGATGGATGCTGACGTCGGCAGACCTACAGCGGCCTCGTCCTGGTTTGGCTCAGCTTCCAGGCCACGGGCGTCATCTACGGCGACATTGGCACGTCGCCCCTTTACGTGTACTCGTCGACGTTCTCGAGCCAGCCGTCGTGGGACGACCTGGTCGGTTCTCTCTCCATCATCATCTGGGCCCTCACCCTGATCGTGACCGTCAAGTACTGCTTCATCGTCCTGCACGCAGACGACGATGGACAGGGCGGCACGTTTGCGCTCTACAGTCTCCTGACGAGGTACACGCACATCTCGCATCGCGATCCCAAGGAGCTCGCGGTCGGGCTCAAGAGACACCACACCAACGACCTCAAGGCCGGCGGCAAGAGCCTGCGGGAGGTTCTCGAGCACTCCAAGGCTTGCCAGTTCGCGCTTCAGTTCGTCGGCGTGCTGGGAGTTTCCATGGTCATGGCCGACGGCGTCCTGACGCCGGCGCAATCGGTCCTCGGCGCCATCCAGGGGATCCAGGTGGCCAATCCCGACCTGGGGACGTCGGCCATTGTGGGCATATCGTGCGCGATCCTGGTGGTGCTCTTCCTGATCCAGCCCCTCGGAACCTCCAAGATCGGCACGACGTTTGCGCCGATTGTAACCGTCTGGCTGCTCTTCAATTTGTGTTGTGGCATATACAACCTCTCGGTCCACGACCACAGCGTGCTGAAGGCGTTCAGCCCCCACTTCGCTTTTGCGTACCTCGTGCGCAACGGGCGCGAGGGGTGGAAGTCTCTCGGCGGCCTGTTGCTGGCCTTTACCGGCGTCGAGGCCATGTTTGCGGACCTGGGCGCGTTCAGCAAGCGTGCGGTGCAGATCTCGTGGCTCTGCCTGGCCTACCCGTGCCTGCTCTTCGCGTACGCCGGGCAGGCCGCCTACATCTCGGCCGACGAGACGCAGACGGCCTTCACGAACCCCTTCTTCAACACGGTGCCGCCGGGCAGCTTCTACTTTGGCATGGTCATTGCGGTGTTGGCGGCCGTCGTCGCCTCGCAGGCCATGATCACGTCGACCTTCCAGCTGCTGACGCAGATCATGCGGCTCTCGTACTTTCCGCACATCAAGGTCGTCCACACCAGCGAGACGTTCCACGAGCAGGTCTACATGCCGCTGGCCAACTGGCTGCTGATGATTGGCACCGTCATAGTGACTGCGGTGTACAACAATGTGAGTTGCTCCTCGTCGACGTGTCTCGGCCTTGGCTGACGGTCAAGACCACCTCTCTCGGCAACGCGTATGGCGTATGCGTCATCACCGTCACGTTCAGTAAGTCCTCCGAGGCCGTTCCGTAGACAAGCTAATGCTCGTGCAGTAACGACGTGCATGGTGAGCCTCGTCGCCATCCTCGTCTGGCGGTTGCCCGTCTACATGGTGCTGCCGGTCTGGCTCTTCTTTGGTGCCCTCGACGGCGCCTTTCTCTCATCCGTCTTCGAGAAGGTGCCCGATGGCGCGTGGTTCACGCTGATGCTGGCGTTCATCCTCTCGTCCGTCTTCACCCTGTGGCGGTTCGGCAAGGAGACCCAATGGCGGGCCGAGTCGCTCGACCAACTGTCACCCACGTCGCTCGATGATACCGGTTCGGGCACCTCGTCGGCCCTGTCGGGACTCTCGACGGTGCCCGGGCTGGGCATCTTCTTCGACAAGGCCGGCAACCCGGCGCATGTGCCGCCGTGCTTTGCGCACTTCGTCGCCAAGTTCGCGGTGCGCCCGGCCGTCGTCGTCTTCTTCCACATGCGGCCCCTGCCAGTCCCCTCGGTGGCGGCCGACGAGCGCTACGTCGTCACGCGCATGCCGGCGCTCGCGAGCTGCTACAGCGTCACGCTGCGCCACGGCTACGCCGACGATGTTCTCCAGCCGGGCATGGCACGCCATTTGGTCGCGCACATGGAGCTCGCCCTGTCGCGCACCCGTCACGACGCGGCCGAGCTGGAGACGCTGCGCGCCGCCTCGGCGTCCCAGACGGTGTACGTGCTCGGCAAGGAGGCCATGAGGATTCGCCCAACTGGCGCCGGGACGAACCGTGCATGGGGGTTCCCGCGAGCCTTGTTGCTGTGGGTGTTCCTGTGGATTCGGGAGAACTCGCGCGCGAAACTGGCGGATCTGGACATCGACGCCGACAAACTAATCGAGGTCGGCTTTGTCAAGGAGATCTAGCAAAAGAAGTGACCTCTGGATGTGTGGGTCCTGTTACCGTGCGAGCCCGAAGCTGGCTACTGTGACTTTAGCAACAAGTGCGTTAGGAAAGATACGAAGTAATAACAGTGCACAGTGCAATATCGAGTACTGTACCCTTGCATCCGGTTGACTTTCTCTGGCCTTCGAAGTACCGTAATCCGCGATAGACTCTTGACCTCGGCTTCCCTCACGTGCACGACGGAAAATGGTGCGCAACGGAAAATGGTGCACGACGGAAATGGTGCACGGCGGAAAATGGCGCATCACGGCCACCCAAGGCATCAGGTAACATCGTCATCTTCGCAAAGTCACTCTCAGTGGCATCACCTCCCCGCCATGGACACGGACCTCCCCTCTATGGACAGTCAGGATGACGATGCCGAGGCCGACGCCTGCCTTGCTCCGTCGCACCAACCAGAGACACTGACCGTCTACACCACCATCCACCGGTAGATATCCCTGCCACCTCGGGCGACATGACTGCTAACGCCAGATCCGTGCAGCATCAGGCGCTTAGTGCTCGCCAGCATCGGTAATGTCGCACGTGGCAGGTGACGACGTCGCGCGTCCGCTGACCGACGCGCAGACGACCCCTACACGCTTGAGCACTTCCGGGAGCCCAGGCTGAACGCCCTCATCGTCAGGCCGCTGGTCGACCGCCTGTACAGCCCCCCGGACACCTCCGTCAGTACGTGCGCCTTCCTCGACTCGTCCCCGACGGCCTGCCACTGAATACACGCAGTCTACTGCTTGCTGGTCAACCGCGTCTACTTCCTGCGCGAGCAGTCCGGCCTGGTCCACCAGAGCGTCAATGTCGCGCGGGCCACGCTGTGCGAGCTCGTCGCCAACCGCGTCCTGCGTCGGTTCCACGAGGACAACCCGGGCCAGCCGGGGCTCCTCCTCCTGGCCCGCATCCTCGTCGACGGCCTCGACCCCTACCAGGGCGCCCCCCGCGACGTCGAGCGCGAGGGGCGCCACCTGCAGTGGCCGGTCCAGGACCGCGGCGGGCACGAGTGGAAGCTAACGGCGCTCGAGCTCGCCATTCTCTCCGAGAGCAAAACCTTGATCAGCTCGTCGGCCTGCCGGCGCGTCGTCGACGCCGTGCACCATGGCCAGGTCGTCTACACGCCCCTGTCCTTCATCGACATCCTCCCCGACCACTACAAGCACCGGCCCTTGTCCCTCTACGACCCGCAGCAGGCCCGCCTGCTGAACCACCATCGCCTCATTGTTCCCCGTGTCAGGGCCGTGGCCGAGGTGATGCAGTTCCTCGTGCTCCTGGTCCTGTATGCCCTGACCATGATCAACCGGTACGTGGGCTATGGCCCCTGGGAGCTGCTCTTCGGCGTCTACGCCGCGGGCTGGGTCCTGCAGGAGTTTGCCGCCATCATCGAGCACGGGTGGGAGGTTCACGCGCAGAGCCTGTGGTCCTTCTTGGACCTCAGCTTCGTGGCCATCTACGGTGCCTACGTCTTGGCCCGCATCTATGACTTTTGCGTCGGCCACCTCCGCGACGGGTACGGCCTCGACGTCCTCTGCATTGCCGCCCCCGTCCTGCTGACTCGGATCGCCTTCAACCTGATGCCCCACAACATCGTCTTCATCTCGCTCCACGCCATGATGAAGGACTTCACCTTCCTCACCTTCTTGGCGGCGTGGTGCTTCACCGGGTTCCTCCTCGCCCTAAAGTGGCTCATTCCCACGGACCGCGGCAGCGGCGATGCGGCCCCCAGCTGGTCCACCGTCTGCAAGTGGCTGCTCTGGATCTGGTTCGGTCTCGACGGCACGGGCATCGAGGAGTCGGTACGCTTCCACGTCATCCTCGGCCCCACGCTCATGATCGCCTTCGCCTTTTTGGGCAACACGTTGTTTCTGACGATCCTGGTCGCCATGCTGACGAATACCTTTTCCCGCATCATTGCCGACGAAGCCGCCGAGATCAGCTTTCGCCGAACCGTCCTTACCTTTGAAAGCGTCAAGAGCGACGCCATCTTTGCGTATCCCCCACCCTTCAATATCGTCGCGATTGCCACGCTCCTCCCACTCAAGTTCCTCGTGTCGGCCCGCCGCTTCCACACCATCAACGTGGCCGTGATTCGGGTGCTCAACGCCCCTGGCCTCCTTCTCATCGGCCTCTTCGAACGACGGCGGCTCTGGGCTAGGCCCAAGCCGCGGGACAAACCATCGCTGTTGAGCTGGCACTTTACGGGATTCTCCCCCCACGGAGACATCCAGGCTGTATTCAAGGTGCCGCTGCCGGCCGATATATCTGACAAGATTGACGAGCTCGATCCTGTGGAAGAGGTGCCGGTTCTGGAGGACGATGTGATGTCGAGATTATCGGCCGACATACCCAGGTCCAGGCTGCGCAGGTCGAGGATGTCGAGGCGAGACCACTCCATGGGATGAGGTATGTCGCGGGAGAACATATCCATACACAGTGCAGACCTAAATGTGTTTTAAGCCAGATTATCGTTAATCACGATCAAGGGGAGATATAAGATATGGCTATTTTAGCGAGGAAAGATAATACCCTGCGGAGCAGACTGCGTGGCAGCCACCGATATAGGGGCTACCTTTCCTGCCTAGCTAGCCAGAAAAACATGCTGCTTCTTCCTCTTCTTTTCTCTCAATCAAAATTCAAATGGTGAACGAGTCTACCCACCATGTCCGCCCAATGTGACGCGACTGATCCTATCTCTCCTAAACTGGAAGACAGATTGCGGGAGCAATGCCCTTGCCAGCTGGGACGCTCTCCAACGGTATTCGCTGCGCTTGCGACAGTCCCAGTGGCGGGCTAATCCCCGTCCCTTTCGACATGCGTCCTGCTTCCGTAGTCCAACATACGCAGACTCCATCTCGTCCGACTCGTCGATGGCAAACACTGGGTGGTGCGCAAACAGCTGCACGGCGGCACTCAGGTCGAGCCAACGTCTTATCCACAAAGTCCACACCCTCTCCCTCGTCCGCGAAGACCCGGATCCCCGCGTCTTTGAAGATTCCAGCACAGTGCAAATCCTTGCTCATCCAGCAGACAGCCAAAGTACAGGTCGTCCTCGCCTTCTCTTACATAGACAGAGCGGAACGGAAGGGCACTTGCCAACGTTGAGCGGCAACAACAGATAGAAATGGCGTCTGTCCGATTCCCTAAAATTGGAAGAGTTATCCCCCGAGACGATGGTTCGCATGAATATGCCGGTGTGCGACTCCATCTTGCCAGCAACAAAAAGAAGAGCGAGAGCAAACAGCAGAGCAAGCAGCAGAGCGAGCAGCGGAGAGAAGAGAGGGGAGGAAGAGGGGAACAGTGACGGTGAAGTGGGGCAAAAGTTGCATTTTGACCGTGACAGCCATTTCGCAGCAAATGAAGGCCGGATTTTTTCCACCTCGGCCATGCGGCCGATTACGCATGGCCGATTATCATCATCTCCTGCAGTCGCGGCACTCCGGGCTGCTGACGGACGTGCGGGGGGTCGCCGGCTTGTTTCGATGGCCGCCGTGAGCCACGTCCTGATGAACTTCAAGGACACGGACACTGCCAAGCACAAGGACATTCATAGAGTCAACCTGCATGCAACATGATACCGAAGCAGAGCGAATATAATGGTGCACCCGACATATTGCCACCGAGGACAAACGTTCCGACTGCTGCTTCTCATTGTCAGCATCAACATTACTTGGGGAGCAGGAACTTAGGCTTCTGCCCGCAGGACTCGGGCGAGTTCCCCTAGTTGCCACGGCGGAGGCATTGTGCGTGGCTAGGCTTCTTCTTACCGCTTTGAGCTCTTTCTTCTCCCTGGTATTGCCCTTGCCGGCGGTGGTGTTGGTGTTGTCGCCACCGCTGCTGGGGCGGTGTCTGTTGCTGTCGTTGTTGCTGCTGCTGTTGCGGCCCGCGCCGCCGTTGGGACCTCGGCAGGGCGCCCTTCACTCGGTTTCGTTCCCGTCCACTCGGAAACAGGTGGCATAGCGCCGCGGCAGCAGGGCTGAGGCTGTTCCAAGTAGAAATGTCAGTTTGAAGATTGTACTGAGGTGCGACTCACGGTCGTGGTGGTAACTGCTGCTTCTGCTGCTGGCTGCTGCCGCCGTCGGAGTTGCCAGTGATGTTATCGGCATGCTGCAACATATTTAGCTGCCGTCATGGAAACATCAAGGCAGTGAGAATGGAAGTTCTACTCAGTGGACTCAAAAGTCGTAGCGCCGACGGCGGCTTGCTGCTGAGTCTGCGTAACCGCCGCCAGCGCCATGTGCAACTCGTGGAGTTTGACTGCAGGGAATTTCTGGGCGGTGAAAGGGGTTCAATCTGATGCCGGGCCTCAGGCAGCACCTGCGGCGTGAGGCAGGTCGCCTACAGCTTGGAAAGAGCATCTCCGACGCGAATCAGTCACTTTCCTAGGCAGGTCCTCCAGATGGACACGTTTGAAGTACCAAGCTGCCCGTAATTCTCCTGTCTGCTCTTGTGGCTGTTTGATCGCTTGGTTTGAAGGTCAACCATGACCTGCTGACGGAGCGGCCGAAGTCGCGCTCAGATGTGCTGAATATGGCGTAGATGCGAAGGATGATTCACTCAGCCTTCACTAGCGTACGCTGATTGACTGTATTCAGAGATATCCCAAGGTAGAGCAGCCTGGCGTCAAAGAGGGACAGCAGGGACAGAAGCGACGTCGCTGCTCACCCGTCCCAACTCACCGTTCCGTCGCAACCGAAACCATGAGCCAAACGCCCGTCGCCAGAACGGACGGCGCAACATGCAACACGAATATCATGTATTGTGGGGTCTGCTGCACCCTTGGCCAACTATCCTCTATGCTCGGCCGTGTCGGCCAACCGTGCCGGTGTAAGCATGCTTCCTGTATATACAAAGCAAAACACTCGTACATGAGCACCGAGTCTGATTTCTCCAACGCCATTGTCATCGCAGACGCCGTCATGCCTCCAGGCAACAAACCATCGAAACGTAAAACATTAGACAAGGGAAACGCAGTGAAGGAGTATGCCCGAGTGGCTCGAGTTAGTGCTCATAGCCCGCTCCACGCTGCCAGGGGCTATCGAGGGTCAGCTTCGCCCAGACGTTCGTGCAGAGCATCATACCTGGCGTTGTTTTGTTGACGGTATCCCGCGGGGCTCGCGTTGTTGTGTGACCGCTGCTGAGCGAGGGCGGACCCCGAGGGGTTGTACGGGCTCGGGGACGCCGATCGAAACGGGCTCGGGGCCCGCTGCCCGCCGGCCGGGAAGAGGGGCATCGACGGGTTGACGGGGGATCTGGGGCCGCCCGGCTGTTGGAAGGAGTGCTGCGACGCCGCGGCAGAGTGCGCGCTGGGGTCGGCGCGGCGGCGCAGGTCCTCCGAGGCGGTGAGCGACGCGTTGTCGTCGTCGAGGTCCAGGTGGGACTTGTAGCCGGCCTTGTCGCCGCGGGCGGTGGCGGCCAGGGCGTCGAGCTCGGTGGTGGTGGTGAGCTGCGTCTGCGACTTCATGAACGAGGCGCGGTCGTCGGCCATGAACGGGTAGCGGGCGTCGGGGTTCTTGCGGAAGAAGGTGACGGTGGTGGACACGATGACCATGATGAGCAGGATCAGGGCAAAGGCGGCGTTGAGGACGAAGAGGACGACGCCGACGACGCCGACGACGATGGTGGGGGCGCCAAAGACATTGGAGAAGATGAGGAGGAAGATGGCGTTGAGGAAGTTGACGACGCAGATGGCAATGTTGAACGAGTTGGTGCTCTTGTCCATCCACGGGCGCAGGACCGAGGCGGCGATGAGGGCGGCGGCCTCGATGATGACAAAGCCGATGGCCTGGGCAACGCCGCTCTTCTGGGCGAGGACGACGAACATGGCCTTGACGAGGGTGTAGCCGAGCAGGGGGGCGATGAAGTAGTAGGCCGAGGCGCGGAACTGGATGTAGAGGAAGCCCCACTTGTTGAGGGCCTGGGGGTCCGAGAAGAGGATGTAGGCCGGGTTGCGGTGCATGGCGACGGAGCGGCGGGCGATGCGGATGACCTTGCTGGCGCCCCAGGCGAGGGTGAGGGCCATGCCGAAGAMGAAGAAGACGGCGAGGACGACCTCGGCGGGGGAGTCGACCTGGGTGAACTCCCAGAGGCAGAGGATGGCCATCTGGGGGAAGCCGATGAGGGCGACGCGGAAGAGGATGCCCTTGAGGACGGTGAGCCAGCCGTTGCGGAACTCGAGGAACTTGTCCTTGTCCATCCACTTGTTCTTGGCGAAGAGCTCGCAGATGCCCTTGAAGACGGCGAGGGCGAGGATGGTGACGACGACGAAGACGCAGAAGAAGGTGAGGCCCGTCATGAAGAGGTTGGTCGTCTCGATCTTGGAGCGGAAGGCGACGCGCTGGATGCCAAAGACAATGTAGGAGCCGGAGCCGGTGGTGACGTTGGCGCGCTTCATGAGGCCCCGGGCGGCATGGACGGCCGACCTGGGCATCATGGCCACGCCGCGGTTGAAGAGGTTCAGGCCGGCGGTGCCGGCGACGTCAAGCGAGCGCTTGGCGACCTGGACGGAGACGGAGGTGAGGGAGTCGAGGAGGGTGGACGGGGTGCCGCCGGTGGCGCGCTGGTACCAGGTGAAGATGTCCTGCATGAAGCCGACGCGGATGATGCCCATGGACCACTGGAAGTCCTGGGTCCACGACTGCACAATGGGCGGCAGGTGGACGCCGGTGAGGCCGATGATGGCCTGAGCCTGGAAGTAGCCGAAGAGCGAGAGCGAGTTGGCGGCGACGTGGGCGGCCGTGTTGGAGTGGCCGAGCCCGTTGACGACGGCCGACGAGACAAGGGCGAGGCCGGCGATGATGGCGGTCGCCCACTTGACGCCAATCAGGTCGACCGTCTTGCCGTTGGAGATGTCGGCCTCGACGCAGGCGACGCTCTCGCCGGTCGCGGTGAGATTGACGAAGACGCGCACGGTGGCGTCAAGGTCGGGGATGTTGTAGGCGATGCCGGGGATCTGGTTGGCGGCGTCCTGGCCGACGGGCAGGTTGAAGCCAAAGGGAATCTTGCCGGCGACCATTGGGCAGAGGCCCGGGAGGTCCATGTCGCAGGGGTTGAGGACACGGCGGATGAACTGGTAGCCGTAGGCAGAGATGGCGACGTCGAAGAGGACCTTGCCCTGGACCGACGACGTGGCGACCATTTCAATGCTGGCCGAGTTGTTGGCGGGCGTGTAGACGACATTTAAGAGCGAGGCCGAGAAGCTCGAGTCCTGCTGGCAGGTGTTGAGCGAGTTGGACATGAGCAGCTTCTCGGCCGACGACGGAGACGTCAGGGCCACCACCGTGGCGAGGAGCGCCAGCGGCGCCTTGAGGAGCGACCGCATCGTGATCCTGTTTTTGTTCGACTGTGATGATTTTCCCGCACGGCGGAGCGTCGTCCTGCGAAACGCTTCGCTTCAATCGCGCAGTCGGGCTCCAGAACAAGTCGACGTTCGATGCAATCGGGAAATGCGGGCGCGGGCGCCAAGATTCGGCCGCCGGGATGGGTTTCGGGTGGCGGGCGCCTAGGCCGGTGGACGGATTGATCGATGCTGGCGGTCGTGCAAGCGAGGGAAATCTGCCGGAGAGAAGGGTTGCAACAAGCTAAAATAGAAGTGTTTTGTAAAAAGAAGCAGACGAGAAACAAAAAGGGAAACGGCGGCGATGGCGAGAACGGATTTAGCGAACGATGAGGGATGCTGGTGTCGGTCGAGGCCCTCGGTGCGTGGCGATAGAGGAGACGGGCGGATGATGGAGGAGGGAGGATTGCGACGACGTCGCCGCAGCAGTGACGGCGAGGAGGAGACCTGAGACTGTGCTGAGCAACGTGTGAGCGAGCGACCCGGCTTGGCTCTGGACGGATGCAGCGTGCAAACAGGCGCCGGCAGACGTGAGTGGGCAGGATGGGGGACGAGGCGGTGGCCTTCCGGTTTAGCGCCCAGCAGCATCCGGCTGGAACGGGTAAACCCAGCTGATAGCGCGCCGTGGTGCGCGACGGTCATGTGGGCCCCCGCGGGCTGTGCAGGACTTGCAGCTCGCGCATGCTTTGCGGCAGCGGCATGTACAGCGACAGGCGCTACCCCTCGACGGCGTGGGCGTCTCGTATCCGCACTAACGGCTGTACATGTGGGCCCCTGACCTGATCTGTGTTTTCGGCGCCAAACTGTATTGCGGGCGGGAATACGGGTACGATGCACGAAACACGAAGCACGAACCGACGAGATGGCCAGCGAACCCCCGGATCCGCCGCGAATTGATGCTGGTCTTTGGGCTGTCGAAGATATTTCCGTCCCGTTCTCGCGTCTTTCGGCGCGGCGGCGAGCATCCACCTGCAAACATCTCACTGCAATCTGGTGGAACGCCAGCGTTGACCAGCCGTCATTACGGGTACGCAGCCGTCATTACCCAGCCGCCCAGCCGCCCAGCCGCCCAGCCATGCGCACCCTGAAAACCCCCAAGCAATTGCTGCTGAATGGGAAATCTGCTCAGCACATCCGCACGGATCATGAGTCAAAGGACCGAGGCACGTCGTGCGAGCTTCGCGGTGCGTTGCGCCGGAAATTGCCATGCACTGCCCCGTGTCGGCGCTTCAGGCCGGTCGCTGTAGCGCCATGCACTCCGCGCCGCGTCCTCGACTCGTCATCTGGTCGCAGGGATCGATCGTGCGCTGGAGTGCGCCGGCGAGGACTTGTCGTTTCGGGGACAATGGGCTGCAGTGACATGTAACAGGGGATCAGGTACGGAAGAGCTGGCTGCGGCTGATGAGCTGGCCCCGTGTCCCCCAAACGGCCTCAAACCTGGCGTCGGTACTGAGAATGAAGGCTTCGCCAAGCCATTCTCAAAGCTCCGCCAGCGACGCGCGCCGCATAGGTACCTAGCCCACCCAAACATGTCTCGCGGCGTCAGGGGTCGCTGTCTCGCCATGTGCCACGGTTTTGAGATCAAACTGGTGCCGTCTGCTTCGGATCTGGCTCTGCCGCCTCCACTTGTTCATTGCGTGAGTCCGTGCATCAGGCGTCATGTTCCAAGGAGCACGTCCGTATTCATATCATGCATCCGTACTCCGTTATCGACTGCAAACACCTGTATTGCCGTCTATATACAAAGTACTCTGTGTGCTCGTCTAAATGCGCCGARATGCTCCTCGGTTTCATCCCATCACAAGACATCCCACTGCATGTTCCACGGCTGGTTCTGCTGCGAATAGCCCACGCCGTGCTTGTAATTGCTCGTCAGCTCCTCCTGGTCCACGCCGCAGTGCGTCTGCCCGTCGCGCCCCGAGAACCACCCCAGCCCGTACGTCTTGCCATCCTCGAGCTTGCGCGCCATCTCCGCGCTACTATACTTGGCCGTTCCCACAAAGTCGTACAGCATCTTGCTCTGGTGAATAAACGCCAGCACCGACGCGATCGTGTTGGGCTGTCGTGGCAGGAACGGGTGCCGCCGGCGGAAGAAGACGACGCACGCCGTGACGCTCATGTACAGCAGGATGAAGACGGACGCCCCAAAGGACACGTAAAAGGACGCCACCGTCTCCTGCCCCGAGTTGACGAGGCGGCCCTTGTCGCCGAGCTCGCCCTCCCGGAGAAAGACCTGCCCGTCGACGGTGGCCAGGCCCGTGACCAGGATCGTCAGGAACTCAGCCATGACGCTCCCCAACCCGACGGCGAAGACGAGCAGGTGGCCGTTGAAGAGCGCCCGCAGCGGGAGGTACCCAAACGGGAGCGCCGTGTAGTCCAACATCAGCGTCCTCGCCGGCGCGTGCCGCCTCGACAGGAGGTAAAAGGGCTCCATCATGCGCACCGCCGTCTCCGTCGCGTTCCACGACAGCTTCAGGGAGACGGCCAGCGCGGTAATCACCCACGGCGCCTTGCCCGTGACAATGTCGGCCGGCGTGAACAGGAACACCGGAATGAAGCCCGTAAACGCCAGCAGCCCGAGGATGAAGGGTATCCATCCCGCCGGACGCAGCATCAGGGGATGGGGGTTCTCGGACAGGTGCGTGTCTTGGTATCTGTCCCTCTCCTGCGTCGAGGCCGGGTTCTCGTCGTCTGGCGCCAGCGAGGAGTTTCGCAGCATGTACCGGTTATGCTTGAGCTTGTGGTGAATGTCCTTGTGCTTGGCCGTGTCCATGTCCTTGAAGTCCATCAGGATGTGGCTCACGACGGCCATCGAGGCGAGGCCGGCAATCCCCCGCACGTCCGCCAGCAGCCCGGAGCGCCGCGACTGCAGGAGACGAACTAATACGCATCCGAGGACGGCGCACACGAGCAGCGTCGTAGTCAGCAGCCGCGACCACGTCGCCGAGAAGAACAGAAACTTCTCCGCGTTGGGGTTGTCCATGCGCTCCTGGCGGCTCGGGCTCAGCACCACCGACGCGGCCGCAAAGGTTGGCACCAGCGAGACGGCAAGCGTCGTCGCGACCGACGACAGGGCCACGGCGTGGTGCCCCAGCCTGAGCGCGCGGAATGGGCGGAAGAAGTTGAAGCTCGTGATGTAGTCGACGTTGATGGACTCGGCCGCCAGTGCGCCGCCCTCCTTGGACAGCTGGTAGTAGGCTTCCAGGCGGCGGACCTCAAAGTCGGCAAATTGCCACAGCACACCGTAGACGACGGCCGCCAGCGTCGGCACGAACTTGACCACGAAGTAGAGGCCCGGGTCCACGTCCCCGGGGGACGTGAACTTGAGGATCGGGACCTTGCTGTACCGTTGGTACAGGATCTCCTGCATGGCGGCCAGGGCGACGGAGATCAGAATCAGCATGGTGAGGTAGGGCCAACGCATCGAAAACGGCTTCTAGTTGGGCTGCGGGTAAAAGACCTGCGTCGCCTGCTCCTTGACGGCAAACGTAGACCGCCGCGCCTCCGAGTCGTACAGCATGTTGGATCCCTCCATGTTGCTGATGTCGGCGGCGGCGACGGGGTCCTCAAGGATCACTTCGATGACTTGGCCTCGTCGGTTCGCCTCGTCCTGTCCCGCCTCTCGTATCGTCTCGGCCCGGCCAACCGGCATGACGGACCGGCGCCGCGTGAACGACCTCGTCAGGCTTCGCTGGGCCGTCGCGGGCGACGACAACAGGTCGACGTCCCTGACCCGAAACCGCGCGTCTTGCGCAAACCCCTGGCCCAGGCCGCCGGTCAGCGTTCCCTTTGCTTCCTGTTCCTGCAGCTTCTTGATAAACTCGGCGTCGTGTGAATCCATCGGCCCCAGCGCCGAGGTAACGTCAAACACGGCGGCGGTAGCGATGGGCTCTTCCTCGGGGATCGCATCGTATCGCGACTCCGCCCCCATGGGTGCCGCTGAGCGCAGGAGCGACAAGTCGTACTCTTCCTCCCGTGTACTCGCGGGCATCGCCGTATGCCTCGGCGAGGAGGCGTAACTCGAATTGCGGCTGCCTATGGAGAGCGCTCGGACGGGCGCCTGTCCGGCGGGCCCAGACATCGGCGCATACCCCGTGGCACCAGAGTATGAGGACGAGCCGGGCCATACCGGGGGACCTGGCGCATAAGAATAGCCGCTGCCAATGTCTCGCTCTGAGGTCGCAAGGTAGCCGCGGTGGCGCTCTATGGAGACGATCGACTCACGCCCGCGCAGCTGCTGTGGACGTGAGGCGGGTGCGTCGTAGGGTGTGTATTCAGCAGCGCTAATGGCAGACACGTTGGAGGCGACATGGCGGAGCGGACGGTCAGACGGAGCGAGGCGCAAGGGCTCTCTGCCCGGACGGCTGTGGTGCTCCATGATCCAGGCGCCAGACCATGGCGAAGTCTGCGCGTCTCAGGTGTTTCTGCGATCAGGGGTGGCTCGGGTGCGCATCTGGCCGTTGGGGGTCGCACCAGCACGCTTTGTGCGAGAGCACCGTCACCAAGATAATGCCGTAAAGAGAGCGAGGCGACAGAGCGAGGGGATAGAGCACAAAGGCGGCACGCAGAGGAGGAGAGCAAGCTGAACAGGCGGCGAGAGCATCCATCTTGAGCTGTAAACAGGTGGTGGAGTTGAAGGCGGGATCGGGGAGGATGTAGGGCTGCTGGGGATGCCATAGAGAACATAGCCAATCCTCGCACTCCAGCGCCCAGCGACAGCCCAGGTGATAGCGCGGTTCAGCCCCGACGACTTGCAGCAAAAAAGGCAGCCAGCGGCGGCGCTGATTGGGCTGCGGGCGTTGTAGCTCCCGAAACTGGCCTCGTGGCTGAAGCCTGCAGCCTCAATTGGGCTTGGTGGCGGCGGTCTCCGTGCCCCTTTAAACCTGCGAGTGCAGGGTACGCTCGTATTGTCCACGACAAACTCAACGGCACTCGACAAGCGTTGACTCGTCGTGCAATCGTGAGTAGGCGGATGCCGTTACGGCGAGGATGTTCGCGCTGTCGACTCGTGGACGAAGCGATATGTTTCTGCACCAGGAGTCAGCACTAAGAACTTGGCATCACCAGGCAACCATAATAGTACACGTACTCGTATACGCAGTATGTATCAGCTGTATACTCCGTACAGCTCATCCAACAGAAAAGACATGCCCATCGCTCCGTAGACGGTAATGCGGCCATCCAGACTCCATGAACCGTCCAACAGTCGCTGCAAATGACGCGCAAAGCCGTACTCGATGCAGATCAGAGCACCAAGCACATCGCCAGCGCAGACATCGCCAACGCCGTCCACACGCTACGCTCTACCGCCGGCGCCGACGACACCTGCCCGCAGCACGTCCGGTTGTACGTGACGTTGTTGACCCTCGCCGCCGCCTCGAAGACGGACCCCGGTGGCGACCCGTAGTTGTAGTAGTCGACGTTGAGGAAATTGGGGGCGCGCCCCCAGTCGGTGCGGCAGTTGTTGGCCGCTGCGCCGAGGCTGCCGTAGCCGGCGGCGGCATTGGTCTCGTTGAGCAGCGCCACGGCCGGCACGAGGATGCTGGCGCCGAAGACGTTGAACTCGACGTTGAGGTTGTGGTTCATCAGGAACAGCCGGTCCCGGGCCGCCTCGGGCTTCAGGTCTGGCGGGCGCTGCACGTTGCAGGGAAAGTTGCGATCCTGCGGGTCGAACGGCGACTCCCACATCTGGGAGAACTCGTCGAGCAGCCAGGGGTACTTTTTCTGGTCGGCCATGTAGTCGAGGAACATGACGACGCGCTTGCCGCGGACAATCATGTCCTCGAGGGTCGGCCAGTCCCCGAGGGCCATGGGCAGGTAGGGGGCTTCGTACGCGTACTTGAGGATGCCCGTCCGCTCGATGAAGGGCGCGTAGAGCTCCGGCTTGGAGTAGTTGCCGTTGCCCAGCAGGATGGTGACGACGTCGTAGGGGTGCTGGTCCACCCACTCCCTCACCGTGGTCAGCCAGTCGGTGATGGGCCCGGCGTCGAGGAGGTCGCACGACGTGTGGCAGAAGTGCGGGACGGAGGCGTTGGCGGGCCACTGCATCTGGGCCTGGAGGAGGCGGATGCCGTCGTCGAGCTGCGTCTTGACGGGGAGCTCCTGGTTGGAGCCCGAGTTGCCGGGCCGCACAAAAGGCGAGTTGTGGGCGGCGACGTTGGTGACGTTGCTGTATTTCCTCGTGCAAAACTCGATGTAGCCGTTGCAGGGCTGCGTGTTCCGGGGGGGTTCAGACGTCGACGTCTGGGTGAGGTTGGCGCCGGTCGTGAGGGTGCCCGAGGAGGTGAGGGTGCCCAAGGCCGTGGTCGAGCCATTGGACCCGGTGAGGGTGATCTTGGATGCATATGACACGTAAGGACCTGTCGGGGGGCCGGTCTGCTGCGTCACCTTGTCTGTTCGGGTGCCGGTGACAAAGGTCAGCTCCGACGTGCCGGAGAAGGAGACGGACTGGGCCAGGGCCACGGGGATGAGCAGCCCGAGGGCGGCCGGGGAGAGCTTCATGGTGGCGTGACGGGCTGGGCTCCCGGAGGTGAGGTCGAGTTGAGTCGTCTACCTGCGCTCAACAGCGTCTCCTGCGCTCAACAGATATCGCAGGTCGGCAGTGCGATGCCGCAGTGTCGTGCGGCCGGAACTTGACGATCTGGCGTCCAAGCTCAGGCTCCAAGGCCAGGAGGCTGCGCAGAGAATAGTTCAATTGAGAACCGCAGGCGGTTCCTTCGTGCCCCGAGCGTTGATATCCGTCGCCAGCCAGGCCGAACGAGAAGGAAAGAAAGGTTGGCCGGTTGGCGCCCAGGAACGTGAAAGGCTGGCCGCTGGTGAGCTTCGCGGCGGCGTGGATATCGGATCCACCCCTGCGCTGAAAATGGGCCGGAACACGGACGTAATAAGCAACGCATGCGATGGCTCGAGCTGTGAGATCTGCGGCGGCGGACGGGGCGGCAGCGGAGTTGCTGCATTGACAGCACTGCCTCAATCTACTATTCGCCGACGCCCGATATTGCTGCAGAAACGGCATGCCTTGCTTGGCCGCACGATGCATGCATGACCGCGCATCATCCACCGTTCCACGCCCAGGAAAAGGAACGCCGGCATGTTTGCTGATGATGGGCGAAGCTTGGCCGCGAAGCCGATATGGTGGTCACCAGCCTCATAGTGCAATCGTGCAGAGGCAAAAGACGCGCTGCCATCCGACATCTCGGCGGCCGTTTCTGCCGCGCCAATTCGCCGGCTGCGGTGCGGTGCCGTGCCGTGCTGCCTCGAGTCTTGTGGCCTGCCAGTCGTCCCGTCACCGCGAGATTTCGGCACGCCGGCAGGCTTGCCCATGCATGACGCGCGTCAACCGTTGCGGTGATGAATCAGATCGCAGGCTTGCCTCTCACCAATCCGCTGCTTGCTTGCAGGGGGGCTGCCGCATCTGCATCGCCCACCACGACAGGGGTGGGCGCAGGGGCCGCGGTGGCTTGACCCGCTAAAAACCCTGAGCCACTGAGGTCACCGCCTGGAAGTACGACAACAGAGCTTGCAGCGCTCCATCCAGCCTGGAGCCCAACGACGGCGACGGCGACTCACACGCCTCACCTCCCGCCGTCGACGTTCGCAGTCGACGTCTGCGATCCTGGGGAGTGCGCGACAGGCAGCATGGCCAACACTCGCCGCAACACGGCCATCGCGGCATCCGTTTGCTACTTCGTCACCATCCCCTTCCTCATCCTCGTCCTCATCGGCAACACACACATCAACGCCACCCTCAACGACATCTACTTCTTCAAGCTTGACGTCTCGCAGATCATCCCCATCGCCGTCGCCAACTCCAACCTGCTCAACTCGGTCGCCCGCAGCCTCGGCCTCCATGATTTCTACCAGGTCGGCGTCTGGAACTTTTGCGAGGGCTACGACGATGAGTACGTCTCCCGCTCTGCGCAGTCCTGTTGTCCGTAGCTGCTGACCATCCGCAGGGGCGTGACCTTTTGCTCTGCGCCCGAGCAGTTTTACTGGTTCGACCCCGTCAAGATCCTCGTCAGCGGGCTGCTCTCCGGTGCCAAGATCGCGCTGCCCGCGCAGGTCGTCACCGTCCTGACGCTGCTCCGCATCGGCTCCCAGGTCATGTACGGCTGCTTCATGGCCGGCACCGTCGTCAACTTTGTGCTGCTGCTGGCCTCGCCGCTCGTCATCCGCACCCGCTGGTTCACGCTGCTCGTCGGCAGCGTCGCCCTCGGCTCGGGCATCGTGCTCACCTTGGCCGCCGCCATCGCCACCGTCATCAGCGTCGCGGCCAAGATCGCCCTCACCGCCCAGGACCAGCTCAACATCCGCGCCGAGATTGGCGTCAAGATGTTTGTCTTTATGTGGATCGGCGCGCTGCTGACGGACCTTGCGTTCCTGCTGCATTCCGCCATGGCCTGCTGCTGCAAGCCGAACCGCGCTCCGCGGGGGAGCGAGCCGTCCAGGGGCAGCTCCGGCGAGAAGCAGGCCAGGGTCGACTTGCCCAGCTTTGTTCGCCGGAGGCGGGGAGCGGCGTCGTAGCCGAAGCATGGGCTGTTGGAGCAGTGGGCAATGGCATTGTATCTACAGGCAATAGACGGAACAATTTATTTGGACAAGCAAGGCATCATTCACGGCATCAAGGCCCCGCATCGAGGCATGGTTGTGTCCAATCCCATTTCGTTCGCGTATCCAAGTCTGCCAAAACAACGCTCAAACCCCCGGGGTATATTTCCAACTCCAATCCGAAATCAAGCCCATCAATCGCTATTGTCCCAAAGGCCTCACTCCGCCGCAGTCATGTTGACCTTGCCACCCAAGCTCCCACACTTGCGCGCCGCGAGACAGTGGTTGATGGCCATGACCAAGGCCTTCTGCTGGTTGTGGTGCACCTTGTCCATGGTCAACCAGTTTGGGTACACCTCGTCGGTGAGCGCGTCCCAGAACTCGTGGTACAGGCTGCGCCACGCGGGCCAGTTCATCTTCATGATGGACTCGTCGGGCCAGATGATGTCCTCTGTGTGCTGCGTGATGGTCCACTCCGTGTTCCACACCTTGGAGTTTCGGTGCGTCTGGTGCGAGCGCAGCTGCTCGAGCTGGTCTGCAATCATCTCGTCCACGTGGTTCTTGTCGGACCAGCGGCCCCAGAAGGGGAAGTTCTTGTTCGAGACGAAGCCCTCCTCGCCGCCGGGGAAGCCTCCGAGCGGGAGCCACGATTTCTTGATGTGGACGAGCACGGCTGTGGTGCCGTTGCCGATGAAGCGCTCGAGCGGCCACTTGGTGAGGTCCTCGTTGTCAGGCACGCTGATGCGATGGTTGAGCAACTGCAGAAGCTCGTAGAGCTCGGCTGTTTCGAGTTCATCAAGCTTGTCGAAACGGTCGTCTGCGTTGCGGGCCTCCTCGTGGATGTCAAAGATGATGAGCTCGCCAGGGTACTCCGCGGTGAAGTCGTTGACGATGTCAATCATTTCATGCACGCCGGCGCCGAACATGCCCTGCCAGCCCAGCCCCTTGACCTCGGACGCGTGGCTCTCGCGGAAGTGGCCGTGCCACTTGGTGGCACGCACGTCGAGGACGCGGATACCACCGTTGCCGAGCTGGTTGTAGAGGTCGTCGTCCTGGGTGAGAGTGTTGCTGGTGCATCCGGCGCCGATGGGGGCAACCCCCTTCCACATGCCTGCGTGGTGGGAGCGAGGCAGGGAGAGCTCACGGAGGGGGATGTGGCCAATGTCGGGGAGGGTGTCCCTCATCCAGGTGATGGGGGGGTCGTTGGAGATGAAGTGTCCCTCTGTGCCGGCGAGGACGAAGCCGACACCACCGGGCATGCGGAGGAAGCCAAGCTTATGCTGGCTCCCCTTGCGGTTGTTCATGGTCTCAAGCTCCTCCTTGAAGGCGACCCAGACCTTGTGAGGGTAGCCCTTGCGGTACTGGACTTGGAAGGACATGGGCTTGGACGTTCCCTCGAGGTGGTAGTCCACCTCGGCCGCCGAGTCTTGCGAGAAGAAGCCATTCCTTCGCTCGGCGAGCAGTTGGAAGGACTCGCCGGGGTCGATGTACTCGGGCCAAACCCAACCCGAGACTTGGTATCTGTTTATGTAGCCCCGTGCCCAGCGGTAAGGGGTTGCGTTGATGACACCAATGTAGGTGTCCTCGTCGTGCAGTGGGTCCTTGTTTCCACGATGCTCAAGGGGGTTGACGGCCCCCAGGACGGCGAGGGCCGAGATGGCCAGGGCAGCAAGAGAGAGACGGACCATTGTGGACGAGGAAGAGACGGCAAGAAGGAGGAAGAGTCGGCAAGACGAGGAATATGGAGGAAGAATCGGCAAGACGAGGAAGATGGAGGAAGAGTCG
>LFRF01000017.1:0-65177 GCA_001189435.1 Tolypocladium ophioglossoides CBS 100239 | reverse complement strand
CGTAGGCGATGATAAAGTGTAGATACCTTCAATGCCCTCGCCTCGGTGATGAGTAACTATAATCCGGCTGCAAGCACTCCCAGCTTTGCTTACGCTCATGCCAAGGGCCCACGTTGGCATCGGGTATTTTTAAGTGATTGGGGGAAGTAATTGGGGGAACTCTGAGTGCCACGGAGGAGCCAGCGTCCAGAAAGAGTCAATCGTACGACTTGGTAGTATATGAAAAAGCATGTGCAGCTCTGCAAAGGTTTTCTACCAGGACGCCGGCTTCGAGAGGCTTCGACTACATAGCCTTTGCCCATCCTGGTGGTCATGCTGCGGCCACGAGCCACGTTCAGGGGTCGCCGGTGGAAACTCTCCGGCGCGGTATACGTGGTAGCTGCCACAACAAGCAACATCGGATGGAAGAGGCGTGTGGAAGCACGAGGCTGCGTGCTGCGAAAAGGAGAAGCGTCTGGCAGGTTCCATGTCGTTGAAGACGTAACATCTGTCTTTGGTATACTACCCCACGAAAACAGATGCAGCCATTCAGATAAACCGCTGCATAACCAAAGCCCAAAAGTTAAATATTTTTGGCTGCGTCTATTCGGCCTTGTGGCGGAGAAAATGCAGCTTCGAAACCTTGAAGCTGAGTCTAGGGAACATGAAAGCTTCTTGCCTCCGGGGACCAATCATCATTTTTACCTTGGACAGTTTGCACACTGTGGAGTGATCTGGCCAGCCAGCGCCGCGGGAGCCGTTTCCGCGTGTAGCTGGAAGCTCGAGGACACAACTGCAAGGCACAGGCATCGGGTCGTAGAAATAAATCGTCGTATTGCCGGTCACCTCCAAGTCATCACGTCATTACCATGATGCGCATAATCTGCTAATCCTCGCCCGTGTATTGCTGCCGTGGCCCGGTCGCTGCTGAGAACCCCTTCTTCGGTCAAGTATGCGCCAAAACGCCCGTCATGAGATCCTCGTCCTCTATCTGGGCCTCAAAGCCAACGGCCGCGTCCGCCTCTCTCTCCATTTCTGCCCGCCTCTGCTCTCGGCAGATATACCGCGCATAATCCTTGCTGCCGCTCAGCCGTTCGTTCGCGAGTCGGTATTGCTGGCTCAATGCTTGGATGCTGTGATGGCTGCGTGCCACCTCCGCCGCGAATTCCACCTCCGACATCAAGCTCTGGTTGTCTCCAAAGGCGAGATAGCTCTCTCCACCACCCTGCCCCGCCTGGATCTCGCCGTTCAGCATGCCAGATTCAATCATTTCCCGCACCAGGGCAACGGTGGTCTGGTCGTCGGCCAACGGCTCGCCAGTCTCGGCGCTCAAGGTTGTCCTTCGCACCTCGGCGATGGAGACTCGCTGGTATATCCGCCGCAGGTTGATGATTTGCCATTTCTGGTACGCCGCCATGACCTCGGCTACGAGCGACGCATTGCCGTCGTCTTCCCACGCCTGACGGTTCGCCTCGACTTCGGCCTTCAGCTCGACCGTCTTGTCCGTGCTGAACAGGTTGGCGATTGCGGTGTATGGTACGCTCAATGCCTGGTAGCCGCTCTGGGCCGCGGGGTTGGTGTATGGCGGGAGGCTGGGGGCCTTGCCCTGATGCATCAGCCCTACCAGCACCCATTTCTTGTGGGCGTCCGTCATCATCCTGCTCACGCCCCTTTCTTTGGAGGGATGTGTGATGACTTGCTCCAGCGCCGCGCGAGCCTTGGGCCAGTCTCGTCTCGAGATGTAGATTAAGCCGCGAAGGAGGTTGTACTCCAGGATCGGCGCGCTCTTGGGCTGATCCGGCAGTCCAGGGCTCGGTGGCATGAATGCCGACGGCGGAATATCCGGGTCGCACAGGAACCTCGCTTCCTTGGAGCCAGACATGTTGGGGTAAACGAGGATGTCAGCGTCGAGAGCTTTCAGAGCCGGCTCCACGCTGTTAGTTGTGTAGGCGAGTCTGGCCAAGACGAGATGTGCTGGTGTGAACATGGAGCCGCTCGGGTCGAGACGCAGAATCGCCGTGGCAAGCAGCTCGGTCGCGACAAGAGGCTGCGGTGGAGGTTAGCCCCAGCGACGACTGGCTCAATTGCATGGGGTCGAATTACCGAAAAGAGGTGGCCAGCCCCAACCTTCTGGAGCAGTGAAAAGAAACCCATCATCACATATCGCACCTGGCAGACGTCGAACTTGATCAGAAACTCTATAGTCTTGTCGAGTATTTCACCGTGCTTGGCGGCTTCCGCTTTGCCGTCGAGGACCATGTCGAGGATTGTGAGGTATCCGATCGAATTGACGGCTGGATTCAGCACCTGTGAATCATGAGCAAACGTATTTCGATGGAAGGGAGCGGTTAGGGGCATTACCTTGAGGATCGCGGCCGGCTTGCTGAAGATCGTCACTCGTTCCTCATGCGACAGCTTGCTCAACGCAGAGAGGTGCTGCTTGATGGCGGAATCGTATTGCTTGGTGGATTTGGTGATGCTAGGAGCAGGAGGGAAGCTCCGAAAGATAACTTTAACTTGATCCATCTTCAACCAGGTCGACCCGCGGTCAAGAGATCGCCTGGCGGCGTTGATCGTTTCGCGCCGTGGAGAGGTCCGCTGTCCAGTCTATCGTGGTCTCGCCGCCTTCATACTCGACGTCGTCCCTTCAATTCTGCACGCGAATCATGCGTCGGAATACGAAAAACGCAAAAAACAAAGGCAGCTGTTGACGAAGTGGTCGTGGCGCTCCTGGGAGCTCGTGCTCGAAGTCCGGGGTGGGGGAGACGAGCCGACGTTGAGCCGGCGATAAGTGAAACCTGATAAGCAAATGCCCCGCCATTTGTCGACCGCGGGGTCCGGGGGCAAATTATTGGCTTGCGAAAGTCGCAGACGAGAACGCTTCCAGCCTTGGGAGACACGTCCAGCCTGCTTACGGTCTCAAGCACAGAACCGCCTCAACATGCCTCTGGGCCCCTTTGAGCTGCCCGCGGCCGCAGACTTTCACGTCCATCTCCGCGATGGCCCCATGTCCGCCGCCGTGGTGCCAACCATTCGCCGGGGGGGAGTCAACATCGCGTACGTGATGCCTAACCTCGTCCCGCCAGTCACCAGCGTATCCCAGGCCATGGAATACAAGGCACGTCTAGAGGCCGTCGATCCCTCCGTCGCGTATCTGATGACTCTGTATCTCCACGAGTCCATCACCCCAGAGGTCGTCCGCGAGGCCAAGATGGCCAGCATCAGCGGCATCAAGAGCTATCCCGCCGGAGTCACGACAAACTCCTCCTCGGGCGTGCTGTCCTATGAGCCATTCTACCCCGTGTTCGCAGCCATGGAAGAGTGCGGCCTGGTGCTCAACCTGCACGGCGAGATTCCGAGCGACCAGAAGCAGGGCATCACAATCTTGAACGCCGAGAGCAAGTTCCTGCCCACGCTAAAGTTGCTTCATTCCAAGTTTCCAAGGCTGAGGATCGTGCTGGAGCACTGCTCGACAAAAGATGCGGTCGAAGCAGTCAGGGCTTGCGGCGATACCGTCGTGGGGACGTTGACGTGCCACCACCTTTTCCTCACAGTTGATGACTGGGCCGGCGAGGTGGTGAGTGCTTACTATTTCGATGCCAAGAGGCGTGCTGACCGTTCTCTAGTTTTCATTCTGCAAGCCGGTCGCCAAGGTAGGCCGGGCCATTCCTCCCAGGGCTTCGATATCAACTGTCCTAACGAGAGACAGACCCCCGAGGACCGCACCGCACTCCTACATGCCCTCGTGGCCAGCAAGGGCAAATTCTTCCTCGGCACCGACAGCGCGCCCCACGACATCAGCGCCAAGAAAGGCAAAGGCAAGACGGCTGCGGGCGTCTTCACCCAACCATACGCCTGCCAGCTGACCATGACCGCCCTGGAAGAAGCCATCGAGCGGGGCGAGATCAAGGAGTCAGACGTCACCCAGGAGCTGCTCGAGGGGTTCCTCGGCGGCTACGGCAGGAGGTTTTACGGCGTCGAGGACAGGTCGGGCCAGAGAATCCGGCTCTCCAAGGGCCAGGAGGTCGTCTCCGGGAACATTGTTGGTGAAGGCGTCGAGGTCGTCCCCTTCCGAAGTGGCCAACAGACCTGGACGGTTGAGTGGATTTGACAAACCATGGTGTTGTACCATGGCTACAAATGATACGCAATCTACTTCTCTATATGCAGTCCTGTTGCTGTTGCACCCCTGATGTGGACACAGCCTTCACACACACTCGTTACCACTTCATTCTTTGACAAAAGCCTGGCCCAGCACGCTCCGGGCCACCGTGGCCGCACCCCCTGGTCCCCCTCGTGTCATTGCAAGAGCCGGCGTCGGCTGGCGTCTTGCGCGCAGGTGTGCCGATTGGCCCCCATATGAACGGGACAAGGCCGCTACCTATGGATGACGGTCGGCCGTTGTCTAATGGACAGTTAGCACCCGTTCGGAGTAAGTCGCCATCTCGCACCATCCTCTCACTTACTGTCAAACTCCCTTGGTGGGCTCATCAATCGCGCATCCGGCAAGCATCTCATCTCAGCATTCTTGCTCGCACACGTCTCAAGCGGCCACGGCGGAATTGCCTGGCGAGGATTCACATCCTCTTGGCGCTTCCTCCACCAGCTCGGTAGCCCCTGGAAGAGCCCGAGCGAGCGCTGCGTCTGCTCGTCAACCGGCATCTCGTGCTTGAACTTGCAGCCCTGCTGGGTAAAGGCGCAGACGCCCTCGTGGATCCATTTGTCGCAGTATATCTTGGACCTTTTCGAAGTCGGAATGCTCGTGGCGGCGATGCGGTCGATGTGCTTCTGTGGCATGCTCAGGCTGGWTGCATGCATGCCGGAGGAGAGTGACGCCCGGCCACAGTCAGATGCTTGTCCGCGGCCATACTGATACGGATTCACCTTGGCTGCCTGGTCGGGTGTGAAGACTTGACATGCCTTGACGGTCACTCGCCTCGGCGGCTCGGCCTGCAACGGGGGCAGCACAACCATGCCCGTCCGATCAGCCTCCCTCGCCGGAATCCCATTCAGCGGCGGCAGCGCATCCGCCGGAATCAGCCTCGTGACTTGTCCATTGCCCCGATCCAGGCAGTACGCAAAGCCGACACCGCCACCGCGGCCATCTGACGATCGGCCCGGAGACAGCGGCGCCCAGCCAACACCCCCAACCGAGGCCCGGTCGGGAGAGAAGCGCCACGCAGGCGAAAGCACCTGTCCACGGCCACTCGCGGCATAGACGGGCTGCACAGGATGAGGCTCTCGCCGTTTGCGCCCGTAGCGGCCCTCGTCGGTGTGGCCCACGCCGGGGAGAGCGGCATGCAGGTGATTCATCCTAAACGGCCCTCTGAGCTGGAGGTTCTCGCCGGAATCTGAAGAACCGCCCCGCGTGGTCTTCGCCTCGGCCGACCACGAAACGCACGGCAGAGTTCGAGGTGTTGAGTGGCGGCCGCCAGACCGGTCCATTGCAAACGGAAAACGGAAGTCGTGAGACACGGAGATGACCCGGGCAGGGAAACAAGGCAAGCAGATTCCCGAGATGAGGTGAAGAGGGCACATATGCTGCGGGTATCTTGAGGAATCTCGAAACGCCAGCAGGAGAGCGTGGCTCACTGGCGTAAACGGGTGGAAAATGAAGTGCAAGTGGGCGAGGTTGAATGTTTAGCACGACATGCGAGGCATCGCAAAAGTCAAACGTACACGCTCGTTGCACCGCCATACGCAACGTGCCGAACCCCTACGGGTAGCTGCCGCACGGCATCGAGTCTCTAGGTTTCTTCTGTTTGCACATCTCGCAAGCTCACAAAACGCCCACGTGACATGCTGCTGCTCCAAAGCCATCTATTTTGTCTGTCTCAAAGGTCCCTTCTATCAAAGGATCTAGCTGGTTTTACTCATCTCACTGTAGCAAAGCTCGGCGTTTCGTTGAGGATCGAGAAATGAGCCCCATCACCCGCTGCTGCGTCCCGTTTTGCACACCCAACGCTCTCAACTGGTGGAGTAGTGTGGATATCCGTTGTTGTTTTGTGCTGGCATTGGCCGAGGAATGCCACACTTCCTCAATAGCAAGTCGTATCTGAGCCTCCGATGACCTATGCGGCATGTAGCTGCGTGCTGGTACCCTGCCGTGCATGTGCCGAGCAGGAGGGAGAGGAGGAAGAGGCTGGGGTATCCCCAGCGGCCCAGTTGGGTAGTTCAAGCCTTGGTAGGGCAGTGGCTGGCCACCTCGTCCGACAGCATTGCTGTAGTGGCCGGGGACTCCATTGGCGAGGGTGCTGTTGACGCCGTGCCCAAGGGGGTGTCCGTTGGGCTGGAAAGGGGGGTTGGCTGGACCGCTGGGGATTGTGCCTCCGGCTTGTTGTGCCGGGGGGGGGCCGTCTCGGTGAGCTCCGAGAGAGGCTCTAATGAGGTCTTGATAGGAGAATGGGGCATTTTGCTGGGTTGGTTTCGTCTTTTTGGCTGCCAGCTTTGCTTTGGGGCTGCCTGCAGGCTTTGCTTCGGATTCGCTTTGCCGCTTCGCTTCTGGCTTGGCTGGCTTCTTTTTGGGGGCGTCGACTTTTGGGCCGGCTTTCGGGACGGGGTTCGGGGGGTTGCTCGCTGTGGCGCCTTCGACTTCGCCGTCTGCTTGGACTTGGTGTCAACGCTGCCTTTGGTCTGTCTCTTCTTGGTTGGGGTCGCTGCTGGAGTCTTAAGCTGAACGTTTGACGACTTGCGCCGTTTACCTTTTGCGGACTGGCCCTCGTCCTCCGATTCATCTGCCGATTCCTCGGCGCCGGCAAACTCGGAGGAGTCGGACGATTCAGGCTCGATGCCCTCGGGTAGGGGCATGTTCTCGAGGGCGCTGGTCTTGTAGCTGATGGCCTGCAGCAACGGGTCAGTCTGGGCGCCGTCATGGTTTGACGATGAAAGGAGGGCAAAACTCACGTTTCGACGTCTGCCACCTCGCCCCAGCACCTCTTTGTTGGCCTCTGCCTCGCGGCGTGCCTCTTCCTCTCTCTCCGCGAGGATCTTGTCCCAGACACTTGAGTTGATGGGTTCCGGGGCTCTATCCTCAACCGTGTCTAGTCCTTCTTTGAAACCGTACTTTTCATTGGCCCACACTCGAGCGAACGAGAACTGCGTCTCGGCCGAGCCTTCCTCGCCAACCTTGGTCTGCTCCATCTGGGAGCGGTCTAAGAGTTTGTCAACTGAGGGGTCATCGTAGTGGATGGCGGTCTTCTGATAGTCGTCGCTGAACAAGGCTTGAGCGCCGTGCTTCAGGATCGACTCCAAGTCGTCGCCGGCCAGGTCATCATCGTCCATGCTCTCGATGAGCGCGTGGTCGAGGGCCATCTTCTTCCGGCCCACCTGCATGATTCGCTCCTCCACCGTGTCCTTTGTCATCAGCTGGAAGCAGAGGACCTTCTTCTTCTGGCCGATTCGGTGAGCTCGAGAGAGTGCCTGGATGTCTTGGTGGGGGTTGAAGTCGGGGTCCATGATGATGACGGTATCCGCCGTCGCCAGGTTGATGCCGACACCGCCCGCCCGGGTGGACAGGAGGAATGCGAAGACGGGAGAGTCCGGTGCGTTGAAGGCATCGATCCGTCGCTGCTTCTCCAGGCTGGACATTGCGCCGTCAAGTCTTCTGAACTGGTAGCTCATGCCCGCGAGGAAGTCTTCCAGAATGTCCAGCTGTTGGAGGAACTGGCTGAAGATGAGAACGCGGTGGCCGCGCTCGTGAAGCTTGGGAAGCATGATCTCGAGCAGGAGGAGCTTTGCGGAGGCTTCCACGAGGTTCTGGTGGAGGACTGACGGATCGTGGTGTCGCTCCTCAATCGCCTCGGAGTACATGATGGGATGGCAGAGGCACTTTCGTAGCTGCATCAGGATGTTGTTGAGGCTGCTTCGATCCTTCCTGTTCATCTTGTCGTTGGCGAACATGGCCTTGATGAGCTGCGGGTTCTTCGCCATGATGCTCTTGGATAGCTTTTCCTGGATGACGGTCATGGTCACAGGCAGGATGATCTGCGCCATGGGCGGGAGGAACTTGAGGACCCCGACCTTGGTTCGTCGCAGAAAGTAGGGGCGAATCTTGTCGTGCAGCTTGGGCAGCGTTTCCTTGTCGAGAACCGCGTACTCGGCGTCCAGGCTGGCTGCATCCTGGGTTTCGTCGATAAACTGCAGCAGGTTGAAGAGCTCTCGTTTGTTGTTCTGCMGCGGCGTGCCGGTCAGCAGGAGGCGGAACGGTATCTTCATGGCCCGCAGTGCGAGGTAGAGCAGATTCTGGTCGTTTTTGAGCCGCTGCCCTTCATCGACAACCAGGCCCACCCAGTGCACAGTCTTGAAGAGTGCGCTCGTCCTCGAGTCCTGTGCCGAGTCGTACGACATGATGACCACGTGCGCCTTCATGTCCGGCGAACCGTTGGGAAAGAGCTCGTACTTGTAGGCCAGGTCCTGGGACTCCTTTCCTCCGTGATACGTGACGACTCGCAGGTTCGGCGCCCATTGCTTGAACTCTCGGCGCCAGTTAGCGCATGTCGCATTCGGCACCACGACGAGGAATGGCCAGCACTGCGACGTAGTTAGCAACGGGTCCAACAAAAAAAGACGTGGCAGCCGGCACATACCTTGGGTCTGTCTTGCACCAACGAAGTAACGAGACCAACGACTTGAACCGTCTTCCCTAGGCCCATTTCGTCTGCCAACACGACGCTCCTCCCTTCGTGGTAGTTACCCAAGAGCCAATTCAGGCCCTCCACCTGGTATCCCATGAGCTTGCCCCTCTTAATGCCGGCCGGCTGAGCATCGAGCTGTTCCAGCTCCGAGGCCTTGAACGACTTGATGCGGTCCCGGATCCTGCTGCAGGGTTCGTTGCGGAAATACTTTCCCTCGACGTACTCGAGGTACGAGTCCTCAAAGGCGGCATAGAGTTCACACATGTCCTTGCCGGGGGGCGAATCCCACACCACGTCGTCGTATCCCAGGCCTTGGAACTTGACCAGCACCTTGTCGACGTTGGCAACGTTCGCCAAGTCGGCTTCCTTAGACTTAGATCTCGAGATGCTCGCGTTCATCTTGACGTTGAAGACAATGTCCACCATGAGATACTCATCCGGGATAGCTTCCTTCTCAGTAGGTCTCAGGAGATCGAGCTGTGTCGCACGCTTTCCAAAGGACGTTCGCATCGCGCCCGCCGCGGTCCCAAAGACCCATGCGCCTGGCATCCAAGTGCAGTGAAAGTACGACATTGTCTCCCACTTGATCAGGTACTCCCTGCCATCGTCGCTCACGTTCTCAAACGAGACGTGGGAAGTGGGATCCCGGCAAGGCCGCCAGGCAACCAAGCGGTGAATATTGTGCTTCACCGAGGTGCATTCGTTGCATTGCCAGTCGACCATGTAGTCCTTGAGTCGCTCGGCCTTGATATCCGTCCCGACTGGCTCGCTGCCCGCGCGAGGCAGATGGTCGAGGTGCCAGCCTCTGTGACAGGTGACGCAGCGAAAGAGGACAACGTCAGGGTTGTTCAAGAGTCTTGGCGAAACCGGCGTGATCGGGTCAGTGCCGCCGTTCTCCTCTCGCAACTTTTCTTCCTGGCGAGCCGTCTTCTTCTTGGCAAAGGGCGCGCAGGCCTGGCCGCCATCTCTGCACAATTGGCACGTGCTGTGCTTGGGGGCGTTCTTATCCTTGTTGCTGTAGATGTCGATGCAGAATCTGCACTGCAAGACGAAATCTTCATCCCCGACCTTGGTGACGAGATGGTCTCGCGCACTTCGGAATCCGAGGCAATGCTTGTGGTACGAGAGGCTGCACCCTTGGCAGTGCACAATCTGACCGCGCTGCTTTGAGCCACCACACGTATGGCAGTTGACGATGTGCACGCTACTAAATCCGGACTCTGACGATGCTGGCTGGAATATCTCTCTGACCGAAACAACCTTGGGGGCCGCCGCTGCCTTGTCTTCCACCACGTAGAACGAGTCATCATCCATGAGAGCATCGTCTCGCATGTCGACCATGTTCCTGGTTGCTCTGGATGATCGACGGGGCTGTTCAAACTCAATGTCGGAGTCGCCAGACCCCCCTCGGTTTGCGGCTCGCGACTGGGCCCGGGATCGGGCCCTCTGGGCGTGCAGCCGCCTGGAACGTTGAAGAGCGCCGGTTCGGCGAGTCTTTTTGACAGCGAGGTCTGAAACAACGGGCAGAAAGTCGCTGTCCCCTCCATCCGAAGGCATTTGGGGTTCGTTGGCCAGCTCATCGTGCTCCATGTCGGCCTGGCTACTCTTAGTAGAAATGCCGTAGAAGCTCAGCCGCTGATGCTGGGGCTGTGGCTGCCGCTTCCGCAGATTGCGTCTGGGACGTGACGATGAAGTCTCGACAACACCATCGCTGTCATCCTCGTCGGAACCAATAGACTGGACCACGGGGTTCTGGCGAACAGTGTCTCTGGCGCGCAGCACACGGCCGGCGCGTGTGGTAGGGGGGCGAGAAACGACGGCTTCATCTTCTTCTTCGTCGAGATCCATCGGATCCGAGTCGGGATGCTCCATTCCGGAATCCCACGCGTCGTCTAGGGCATATTTGCGCTTGAGGCCCGTCTCAGCCATGGTATTGAACCGATGGAGTGCCTCTTTGCCGTTCTCGAGGACTCTCAGTTCATCCAAGGAGACCTTGTGACAGGTTAGTCTCATGTTTGGCTTTTCGTAAAGATGAGGTGCCTAGGCAGAGATGATGTGCAGGGGAAGGCAGACGAAGGTGGGGGGGTAAACGCAGGTTCAAGAAAGAAGCGCTGCAGGTGGCAGCCTAGATAGCAGTTAGGGCTTTGGCGAGCACACGCGAATCGCTTGAAAGGAGGTGTGTTACCCAAGAGGCGCTGCACGGGATGCAAAATCGCGGTCACCTGCCAGGTGACGGGATGATTCAGAGGTCCAGGCCGCCGTACCAAGGCAGTGCGCAAACGCAAACGAACCGCGTGTTTGAAATATGAGATTGAAGCTGCTCGTTCGTGTGACGTACCAGATCCTCTCTTCCATCCGTGAACTCGACATGATATTGGGCCTGACCTCGCCCGCCTACAGCATCTGTAATGCGCTCGACGACATCGCTGTAGACCGTGGCGTACTCGTAGCGCATGTCTGTGGGAACCTCTGGTATTGCGACTTCCAGCCGAACATCGGGAGCCTGTCCCGGCGGAGTTATGGCTTCGTCGGGTTTGGAACTGGCCGCCAGCGGTAGACCTGAGCTGTTGTCGCACCAATTGCCTGTGAATTGCCCGACTTCGCTAGTCACAAAGTCGAACGAAATCTTGGGCACCGAAACGGGCGCAGGGCCGTTATCTTCCGAAGCGTCGCGCGGCCCGGCGACCGCCCCGTCTCCATCCATCTGTCGCAAAGTCAGCGCAAGTCCAGGAGGGATGTAGATGCCTCGAAGAAGGGGTTGATCAGCGCAAGACTCGGCACGGACCAAATAGCTGGCGTCGCACCTTGACCGACTATCTTGTGGTGTCGTTTGTTGCCATGAGTGGCCGTTGAAGAGACGAAAGCCACGAAAGGCCACCTTCAGTCTTGGAAACTCGAGTACGGACTGCAGCTCGCACCTGCCTGGCAGTGGAGACGCGGCGTCTGGCGAGCACGCGTTAAGCTCATGCATGGTGGGGCCACCGTGGGATGCGACATGGAACGTGGCCAATCAGAAGGGCGCCCATGCATGTGGCCTAAAAAAGTCCCGAGGCTCTAGCAAAGCACACTTGACCTCTCCAACTTGGCGACCGCGACCAACCCCAGTGCTGCACACTATGCAATGATACACGCAAGACATTCGAGCGCCGCTGGCTCGTGCCGGCCTCTCATCCAGTTACTCACCAAGTCCAGCCCGACGCCTCTCGTGTTGACCCGCCTAGCCAGTCTCTCGGCGATCCACAGGGGCATGCGAAGGTCGGAAAACGCCCAGTTCGGAGAGGATCGTTTCCAGAAGGCATTCGCCGGTGCCCATGGCCGGGACGCGCGCGACGACGGTCGAACGGCCAGAGCCCTCGATGGCGCTGGATCGTGGCGGCAGCAGCAAAAGCTGAGAAAGAAGCTGGACCGCAAGGCGGCCGACGACGACGAAGAGGACAGCAGCAGGCAGACCAGGCGGAAGCGATTCGTCGACCCCGGGTCGTCGTTTGGGAAGAGAAGCATGGTATATCACATCAAGCACGGATCCCTCAAGGACAAAGCTGCGTCTCTGGACCTGCAAGAGCCCGTGCGGCCTGCGCAGTCCCGGTCTGCCGACGACGCTTGGCGACCCCGACGAGCTACGCAGGAACCTCGCCCGTTTGCGCGTCGGACAGACGACCGCCAATCAAGTACCCGTGCATTTTCACCTCGAGGAGACGATCGCCAGTCGAGTGGCCGCCCATTCTCGCGTCGGACAGATGATCAATTGAGCAGCCGTCCATTCTCGCGTCGGATAGAAGCTCGCCAATCGAGTAGCCGCCCATTCCCGCGTCGGACCGATGATCGCCAACCGAGCAGCAACGCATTCTCGCGCCGACCGGATGATCGCCCATCAGTCAGTGGCAGCGACGAGGGCGCACCGGAGGCGCAAGAGTCCGGGGGTGGAAGGAAGATTATGATGCCAATGACGATCAAGTACACCACCGCAGCATCCCAGTTCCTCTACGGAAAGTCCGTCGTCAGGGCCGCGCTAGAGCAAGGAAGGCGGAAGTTATACCAGCTCTACATTTACGGCGGCGAGAACCGGAGGGACTCAAAGGACAATGATGTCATGACTCAGCTGGCCGAGAGACACCGGGTGCCCGTCAAAATCGTTCCCAACGACGAGCAGCGCCTCATGGACAAGATGAGCATGGGGCGGCCGCACAATGGCTTTGTGCTGGAGACATCGCCCCTGCCCCAGCTGCCCGTCTCGTCTCTGGGGAAACTAGAGGAGTCTCCAACAAGATTGGGATTCCAGATCCGGTTGGACCACCAGACGAAAGAGGAGGCGGCAATCAACGGCACGGAGACATTCGTCCCTCGATCCAACGACGTCACTCCGAAGCCTTTTGTCTTACTCCTGAACGAGATCCTCGATCCAGGCAATCTAGGGGCGTTGCTGCGAACGGCGAGCTATCTTGGTGTCGACGCCGTCGGCATTACGAATCGCGGCTCTTCCACCCTGACCCCAGTTGTCCTCAAGTCTGCCGCCGGTGCAGCGGAAGAAATCACAATCTTCACCGTCGACTCACCGGTAGAGTTCCTCGAAGACTCGAAGAAGGCTGGCTGGAAGACATATGCGGCTGTGGCACCGCCGGAAAGGAAGCTGGCGAAAAAGCACGGGGACAAATTCATCTCTACAGAAGCCATCGAACGGGACGGTCCGCTAGAGCGAGACCCTTGTATCCTCGTGCTCGGCAACGAGGGTTATGGCCTGTCCAAGGATATCAAGGTGGCGGCGGACTACGAGGTGTCGGTGCCTCGCTTCGTCCATGGCAGCAGCGTGGACAGCTTGAACGTCAGTGTGGCTGCTGGACTCCTATGCCATGCATTCGTCAAGAGCTCCATGGCGAAGGCGGGGGCTGCTCCCAAGCGGCCCAGCGCCGGAGAAGACGTGCCGAGACCGAGTGCGGAGCCGGAAGGCGAGAGCATGTTTTGAACAGATTCGCACCATCATCACCAATTTGTATAACATGTACCAATAAATAACAAAGCGAGTAACATCAATTAACGAACTGATAATGTGCATCCTAGGACACGGGAAGCGAGGCGCAATGGACGCCATTCTGCTGTGCGCTGTGGGCTTACCATGCTTCTGGAAGGTGGGTACGAAGGTCAGGTTATCTGAGTTGAGCCCCACCAATGCCCACATTCGCTCGGGCCAGTTGGTGGTGCAGGCGTACGTCATTGTTCCTGAGCTGTCGTGTTACCCTACACATTTCAGCGTCTCGACATGACAGAACACAGCATATACATGCTAATTCGGGCTCAAGGGAGATGGCCAGGTTCCTTCATTACGTGCGCACCGGTTGATACCAGCTCGAGCCTCGTGGAACCAGGGGAATTTGCTGCCCAGATGCGGGCTCCCAGCCCAAGCGTCCCCAGCCACCGATTTGCCTGCAGATAAAACGGGCGCAGCGGCGACCTCGGATCACCTTGACTTGCTCCTTGACTCGACCAGTCGATCAAACGCAACGGGCAGTATCCCCGCCTAAGGTCACCACGCGGACCAGAGCTCGAGCTCACCATGGCGCCGCTCTCATCCAWCCTCCTCCTCCCGACCTCGCTACTCGCGCTCGTGTCGCAAGCCACAGCCGGCCAGCAGCTCCCCACGGTAGTCAAGAAGCTGTCCCCCGACTTGAGCGAAAAGATCCTCCCCGAACACCTCGCCTTCGCGCCGCTGCCCGTCGACGCCGTCGCGCGCGTCTTCCTCACCGAGCAGGATGCGGGCCTCAACGCCACCGCGCTCTTCTACCGCCCTGCGTTTGCGCGCCACCTCGACGACAGCGAGGACGGCTCGCTACGGCGGGCGGCCGCGGCGCTGGCCCTGCTGCGCAAGAGGGCGTCGTGCCCCGCGGGGATGAACAGCTGCGCGGACCAGGGGTCGCCGAACAAGTGCTGCCAGGAGGGGACGTACTGCACCGACGTGCCGGATACGACGGTCGGGGGTGTGGCGTGCTGTCCGCAGGGGACCAAGTGCGGCGGCGGGGTTGGCAGTTGTCCGGCTGATGCTGTGAGCTGTCCGCCGGATCTGGGGGGCGGGTGCTGCATCCCGGGCTATGTTTGCCAGGGCGTTGGATGTAAGTCGGGCATCTGGGGAAGACTTCGACATGAGATGTGATCGGCTGCTGACGGCTCCAGGTGTTCCAAGCGCTTCAGCCTCGCCTACGACGACGACGACGACAACGACGGTGCAGAGCACGCAGACGCAGGACACGATAACCTCGACACAGACAACCATCGTTGGGGGCAACCCGTCCACCGTCATCGTCACGCGCACCTCGTCTCCTCAACCCACCACAGAGACCAAGACAAAGATTGTCACACCCACCGGCACGGCCTCTGCCACGGGCAACCCCCCATGGCGGCCGACCGGCTCCTCTTCCGTGACATCTGCGCCAGGGACAACGAGCGAGTCGAGCTCGCAGGCGGGCTGTCCGACGGGCTTCTACGGCTGTCTGGCCACGCACGGCGGCGGCTGCTGTCGCACCGATCGAGACTGCCAGACGCACTCATGCCCGCCGGCGGCGTCAACCACGATCGTCTCCAACGGCGCCACGATCGTCGTGCCCGTGACGGACGTGCCCAAGTCGAGCCCGACGGCGACGTGCGCGGGCGGCTGGTTCATGTGCGGCACGGCGGCGGGCCCGGTGGCGGGATGCTGCCCGAGCGGGTACGAGTGCGGCACGGCAAGCTGCTTCTCGGTGCGGGCGAGCCAGACGGGGAGCGTGCAGAAGGAGGCGCCCGAGAAGGGATCCGCGCATCGGCGGTTCGGTGCCCAGGGCGTCTTGTTGGGCGGTGTTGTCGGGGCCTGTCTGCTGGTTCTCATGGCATGAGCATGAGGATATGAATGGATATCGTGATTTAGAGGGGGCGAAGCGTGGAGTTTAGACGGTTGCGTCGATGGAGTTGCGGTAGACGTTGGCACGAGCCCAGATGGACGGCAGAGCTGTGTAATCATTCCAAGCTTCGGGTAGAGACAAGACGAAGTAATGATGATGATTTGCATAAGACAATAAGCATTCTCTAGCATTCATATAAGGCAATGAATCAGACCATAGCGTTAATATTCCGTCGCCAACGGTGCCTGGAGCTGTGGGGGGAATGGGAGGCGATCCGCTCGCCGTTCTGTGACCAAGAATCGTCAAGCAGAACCCTGATGAGAGGCACCAGTAGCCAGTTCACAACCCACGGCCGCAGCAGTATATACATCCCTTGAGAAGCCACACGCCGGCGTCCACCACAGACAAGTTCGGAACAAGGTGCTACTCACAAGATGCATACCAACACAACCCAGACGCCAGTCCTCTCCTCAGACGAGAGCATGCTATGTACATCAACGTACGAGTTGTAGCCTAAAGGAGATATCAACAAGCACAACGGGTGTGCAGTACCGCAGAAACAGGGGTATTAAAGCAAGAGCAAACATGAAGCCCGGCAACGCGGCGAACAAGGCGTAGGGTCGTCACTAGTGAACCACACCCTCCACGCCGCCGAGAAACCTCCTCACTCGCCCAATGTCGAGCTCGTCTCGCTCGCTCTCCACAGCTTTCAGGAGGCCGTCAACCACGGCATCAACATCGCCCTCTTGCACTCCTGTGCACAGGGCCACCACGCGACGGTACTTGATCTCGACGTCGCGACTCCGGCCCTTGAGCGCCTGCACCATCTTTCGGGTGACCTCGCGGCGTCCCTCGATGGCGCGGATGCGGGCGCGCAAAACAGCCGCAGAAGGCAGCATTCCTTCACTCCCAAATCCGCCACCAGCGGCGGAGGACTCCTCGGCAGCCTCGAGCATGGCCGAAAGCTCCGTCTCCCACGACGAAGAAGGGTTGGGTTGCGAAGCTCTGGATTGCTCGTTCATCAAGCGGATCTGTTCGTCCTCACGCGCGTGAGCGAGATTAGAGACCTTCTGGCGGGCGAGTTGCTGCTTTTTGAGGGTGGCGGTGAGGTGCTCGAGGTTGCGGCGGGCCTCGCCGAGTTGAGTCGACGTGGTCCGAAGCGTGGCGTGGAGGGCATCTAGGGAGGTCTGTTTAGACTTGATCTCCTGCTGGAAGGCGGTTCCCGTTTCGTTCAGCAGATGCGTGATTGCTAGGTTGTTTGTCAGAACAAATCATCCAACAGAAGGAGCTCGACTCACAGGCTATGATTTCGTCACTGCTTTCCCGAGTGCGCTGGCTAGATCCAAGGGCACCGTTCTTCTCGACTGTGGCATCGCCGTTGGCCTTCTCTTCCGGATTCTCGCCTCCAATGCCAAAGTCTAGGGGCCGCAGGCCAACGCGGTTGGCGATGTTGGGATCCGCGCCGACTTCCAGGAGCTGCGATATGATGCTTCGGTTTCCAATCCGAGCTGCGATGTTCAGAGCCGTGTCGCCCGAACTATCTTGAGCGTTGACAATCTCGCACATGAAGCGTGCAATGCCCATCTTGGGGATCACCGACTGCGAGCAGCTCGGCACGTTTCCATTGGCCTGCGCGCTTTGGCTACTGGGAACACTGCCCTGTCGAACTACCCACTCGAGCAGGCTTTCGAGGTAGTACCGGCTGGCCGCATTGCGGCCCTTGACGGCACTAGTGACGGCAATATGATGCAGTACGGTGCGCCCCTTCTGATCCCGGGACTCGATCGTAGCGCCAAGAACTTCAAGCAGGTCCGGGAACGATCCGTGATCCATGGAATTGGTGACGAGACAGGCACGCATGAGGGCGGTTTCGCCCGAGGCGTTGACCCGGTACGGAGATGCGCCCGAAGCGATGAGGGCACGAAGAAGAGGCATGCGTGCGAGGGTCGCCGCCCAGTGGAGAGCGGTGTGGCTTTGGGGGTCGATGGGCATGTCGAGCTCGGCGGGCGTAAACGTCCGGAGCATGTCGTGCTTGGATGTATCAGTCGCCGTCGAATCCATAAAGAGGCCCATGAGCATGCTGCGCTTCGTTTCCACGTCGGGCGACATCTCGTAGGGCAGCGGGGGCAGGGGCCCGTTGCCTTCATCGCCTGGGGTGCGGTCGTGGACGGCACTCTGGGCGTAGATGAATGATTCGTTGGGCTCCGTGGGAGAGCCAGGGAACGTCGCGGCGTACGCGTCCATGTTCGGGGGATATGCTCCAAAGCTGTCGGCTGGCGTCATGGTGACTCGCTGTCGCTTTCGGGGAGGCTCGTTGTCAGCCACGACAGGGCCGCCGTTTTGCTGCTGGGTCGAGTACGCCGAATCAGCCTGCTGGCCGTAGTCGGAGGCGTAGCTCTGCTGAGAGTTGCCAGGGAATTCGTCGCCGTTCTGCATCGACGGCTGTCGGCTGAAGCTGGGTGCCCGGGTCGGCCCGTTGCGGCTCCTAGGGCCCGGGGAATCGAAGCGAGCCTTGCTGATGGCGGCGACGGCGTGAGAGGCGGTGCTGGAAATATTCTTGAAAAAGGTTCCCGACAAGCCGTTCGGTCTGCCGTCGACGCTGGAGTTGTACATGCGCTTCCGCTGAGCGGCCATGGCCTGCTCCTTGGTCGGGGTGTTGAAGTCTCCCCTGCCAGCGATGCCACCGTCCTGGCCCATGTCATAGGTCAATAAGGGCCGCAGCAGCTCCTCGACGCCATACTGGCGACAGACCTCGACTCCGCGCTCAAACTTGATCCAGGTGCCCTGGTACTTGCCATAGCCGCCCTGGACCTTTTCGTGCTCGCCGGTCTGGATCTCCTTCTCGAGGATCTTGGTGCGCTTGCCCTTGTCGACACCGGCAACCTTTAGGATCTGGGTGGCATTGAGCCACGAGTCCTGGCGGCGGCGCATGACGGCAATGTTGTTGACTTCCATTTCGTAAACGTCGACACCGGAGTACGAGGCCTTTATGCAGACAAGTCTGTCAGCGGTTTGTCGGTCTTGAGCTGCGGTGGGAGCAAGTCATCCGGGTTCGGGAACGTACCGAGTAGATCTGTGGCCCGTCTGCCGCGCCATTATAGCCTTGGTGGAGAGAGGCCGAGAGCCTCGGCTGTGACTGTTGGCTCATGGAGAAGGACTGCTGTGAAGACTGCGATGCAGAAGGCATCTCGTAGGTTTGGGGCACGGAGGCGTGGGAGAGAAGATGGCGGCAGTGGCACCCAAGGGATGGGCGCTTGGAAGCGTCGCAGCCGCGGCAAAACGGGCGATGCACGAGACTTAGGTCCTGGCTTGACGATCAGACCAAGTTGAAGCTCATGCACGTGCGGGATGCAGCGCAATATACGGCTGCAGGTTTCTGTTGTCCTTGTCGCGAACGGTGGAGGTGAGGCAGAGCTGCTGGTGAACGGAGGAAATGGTGGAGGAAGTGGGTTGCCGGCGAGTCAAGTAAGCGTTGGTGCCTGTCAAACGAGGGGGGAGGGAAGCGAGCGAAGCACAATTCAAGGCGCCTCCGCTTCAAGCAGCTGTAGGAAGTACAACCAGCGAGTAGCTGTGCAACTGGAAGCTTGTTGTCAATTGGATGCAAGCAATGCAGCGACTGCATGTTCCCGCCGAATACGGAGTATAACGAGACAGATATCCCCTGACACGCACCCCAATGAACGGCGTGGGGCGCAACGAGGGCGGCTGTCGGTTGTCAGTGTCAGTGTCAATAAGACATGCGCCTGCGGGATGCGGTCGTGCTGAGACGCGTGGTGGAATGTCCCAATTCAATTAATCGAGACGTGTCGGTTTCGTGATTTCTTCGTGTCAGGTCGTGTCGCGACCGTGGAGGGGCCGGTTCTATAAGTTCACCACGGTGGGGTCGTTTTAAGTGCGTGCTCAAGCCCGCTGCGTGGCATTCCTGCGGGAGCTCAAGCTAATAGTTTTCTTTCATTCAGTGTGAATGAGTCTACGGGAAAAGCAATGAAAACGATGCTACGAAGTACGGAGTGAGTACCAGAGATGATCCGTAGCTGAGGACTTCGTAGTGGACCGCGTCATCCTTGATCCAAGCTCCCATTGCCGAAGTTTGGCCGGCCAGACTTCCACAGCTCCCATCCGAGATCCGTTTCCCTGCTGCGGCATCATGAGCTTGGCCCAGTTCCTTCTTCCCTCCTCAACCGCCGTGATGCCTGCGCCGACGTATCCTCTCCCGTCATCCCTCCCGCCTCTCCATCTCTACCGCCATCTCCTTCGCGAGTCCTCATACCTGCCCCCGGCCTTCCGACCGACCATCGTGTTGACCATTCGCGACCGATTTCATCGAAACTGCAAACATGACACTCGTGCCAAGGCGCATCTCTCTAGAGCGCTATCCGCTCTGCGGAGCCTCCGAGCTGCCAACAGCGGGGACAAGAAAGCAATGGAAGGGCTGATCTCCAAAGGCTTCGCGAGAACCGGCAGCCGGCGGCGAGAACTCATGGCTCAGTTCGTCAAGCCACAAGGACCCAACGACTCGCAGGCCTTGGAGGCGCTCTTGGACAAGGCCGGAGAGGGCAAGCAGCCCTCCGACACGACGAAAGGTGCAACGTCTGGCGCAGTGCAAGGCTCCAGGAAGCCCCAAAACGTCTTCTTCCAGAAGTGGGACCAGCCCAAGCTGCTGCAGATCCTCCAATCCCAGAAACAGCATCAAAAGGACACAAAAGGCACAACCAGCTGGCCGGGCACCGCAGTCAAGGGTACCGACCAGGACCAGTTCGTTCCGAAACTAAACATCTGGGGCATCCCGCCGGTCGAAGGCCTTGTCCGAGCAAAGCGAGCGCACTGGTGGAGACGAAGTGCCGACAAGATCATGCCGCCTCTGGGCAGAGGTGAATGGGACTTGTTGGGCCGACTGAGTACCGGCGCCCAGGACGGAGGAGAGTGGGCCATCCCTGAGAGACGGCATTCTGCAAAGCCTCTTCTCTCGCAAGATGAGAGGTCACTTCCTTCTCTGGACTGGGAGGGTTATGCTACAAACCCGGCAGCCGTGGTTGAAAAGGAACAGTCTCGTTCTCGGCAACGACGCTCAGGACGCAAGGACACAGGACCGTACGGCGGGAGAGAACGCAGCCAAGCCGTCTCGTCCAGGTGGTTCCGAAGGGCATACAACAGGACGTGGCAGCTGACCCCGAGCATGAGCCAGGACCCGAATACTCTTCGCTACTCCTTCGCTTGGGGTACGGCGCAGTCGAAGCTGCCGGCCGCAACAAAGGCACAGCTCGAGGTTTTTGAGGGAGTCGACAAAAGAGGCCACAAACTGGACAAAGGTCCGGCGTCTTGAACCTCTACACCGCCCTTTTGGGCTGCCTGCAACGTCTGCTCTAATCCAGGAGACGAGCCAGCTTCTCCAGCCCTGGGCCATCAACGCGCATCCCCAGCCACTCGTCCATCGCCTTGGCTCCGATGCTCTCATAGAACTTGATGCTCGGCTCGTTCCACTTCAGAACAGCCCACTCTAGCCGACCTCCCTTCATGGCGACGACCTGCCTGGCCAGCTCGACGAGCAGGCGCTTGCCATAGCCCTTGCCTCGCGCCGAGGGCTGGACAAAAAGGTCCTCGAGGTAGACGCCTGGTCTGGATCGCCAGGTGCTGTAGTTGTAAAAGTACAGCGCCATGGCGACGGCCTTGCCCTCTGGGGTGAAGAGGAGCAAGCAGCGCGCCGGGCGGGCCGGCGATATTGGCTCGGTGTCGGGGACGGTCGTCGAGTCGGCGGTGTCGTTGGAGGGCGCAAAGGCAATGGTATTCTGCAGCGTCTCCACGGTCGCTTCGACGGCATCGGGCTCCTTCTCGTAGTCGGCCAGGGCTTGGATGAGCTCCAGGATCGCCGGGGCGTCTGCGCGCGGGTCAGTCGCATGGGACGGGGAGGGTCGAACGTGGCTGAAGTTCGTACCTTCGCGGCGAGCGTGTCGGACGGTCGCGGAGGAGGCCATTGTGTATGGGCAGCAGTCTTGACCAAGAGATTCGATATACCCCTTTGTTTGGGACYAAAGCAATTGGCACAATTAGACGAAAGTACTTTGTAGGGCGCGCAGAGAACGTTGGATCGTGGGGTCCCTGGTGAAGGGCGCGCAGAGGGTCTATGGAGGGGTTGAATGGCGGGGTCCTGCTGGCTTGATGTAGGGTTGCCACGAGTCATCGGTCTACCCTTCACCTGTTGCGTGATCGGCAACACACTCGCTTATAGTGGCATGTCCTAGTGCAACTCGCTAAGGAGTCGACTTTGCTCTTGATCTACAAGCCTGTGTTTGTGTTTGTACATTTCATGGCACGAAGCGACTGTTTGCTGCAATGCTGAGTTGATAGTGTGGAACGTGTTGTTCCCCTCCCGAGGTACAGATATGCCATCAATAGTTTCAGAGTGGTCGGATACGAGCGCAACCAGGACGCCGTTTGGGAAAGATACAGCATCTTAATAGCGTTTTCACGAATTCTAGCCACATTTGTCCCTCCGAGCTTGTTTGGTGCGGAACTGTCTTCGCCAGCACAGCCGTTATGTGACTTACCAACTGGCACCGGCAGAGAGTCTTCAAGTGACTGGCAAGATCCCCATTGGAGCACTGAACTATACGTGGCAGAGCATACGGCACAGCAACACAGAAGCAAACGTGAATTGTGCCATTATTTGCCTTCAGGAGCAAACGGTTGCCTCTTTCGAACAGCTTGTCCTGTGCGTCGGTGGTCCCGGGTTTCGTCTACAATGTCCGTTGCGCGGTGAACAGCAACGTCTCCCGCCAAACGGTTGTGCCACATCAGTGAATCACCGGCCTGGTGCCTCGGAAATGCTCACCATGTTGCCATGAATCCTGGTATATAAAGCCTGCCAGCTGCTGGCTGGATGCGACACAACGGGGCAGCTGTACGCACTTGTTTCCTGAACAACCAGCTGTTGCCTGATTCAAACTGCCCGGCCACAAATGGCTTCTGACGAACAAGTACATCCACAGTTGCAGTTCGGCATCGAGGTAGAGTTCCTTGCGCCGCCCAGCCGAGCTCCGCGTCCAGGCCTACCTCGTGAGTACGCCCCCTTCGTGCACGCCGAGCTGGCGTCAGAGGGCTGCCTCCACTACCTCGCTGATGCGCTGCAAAAGGCAGGCCTCCAGGCGGCGTACGAGCTGATGCTGTCGGACAGCCAGTGCGAGGACGACCCGTACAGGAAGGACGCGCCGCCGGGGAGCATGGTCGACGACGACCTACGGGTCATGGACCCCCAGAGCATTGACAGGAGCAGTAGGCAGCTGACGCGCTTCCAGTACTGGACCGTGAAGCCAGAGTACGACCTCACAGCGTCTGCGCAGTTTCGCTCGTGGTGCGAGGCGGAGCTGAACACGCCCGTCCTGTGTGAATCGGAGGCGGCCAACGGCTTCCCCAACGTGAGCAAGGCGCTGCGGGCGATTAACGGTGCGCATCCGGAAGGGGTCCATGTCAACTCTCTGTGCGGGCTTCATGTGCACATAAGCCCTGTATCGGGGCTGACTGCCAGGCATATCCAGCGCGCGGCCACCATCATGTTCCTCATCGACCATCATCTCCTGTTCCACCTCTGCATCGAGTCCCGACGGCGGCGACACATGACGACCAGAGAGGCCGCCAAGTTCGTAACCCAGGTTGGCTTCGTCACTCCCCAGGACGAGGAGCACGCAAAGGAGGCCGAAGAGAATTACCTGCCGGCCTCGTTCATGGCCATCCACGGCCCCAAGATGAGGCAGCTCTGGGCCATGCGCGACGCCGGCAGCGCGGCGGGCATGATGGACGCCGCCATGGACGAGTCCATCGACTCGACGGAAGACAAGGGCGCGCTCAACGTGAGCATGCACGAGCACCCGGACGGCTCCGTCACCAACACGCTCGAGTTCCGCCACGCGCAGTCGAGCTTCAGCAGGGCGTTTGTGGGCCAGTGGACGGGGCTGGTGCTCACCATCACCAAGGTTGCGTTCCTGCCGCGTGACGAGTACAGGGCCGTGGTCGCGCGGCTCTGGGACATCGTCGCGGGTGATCCAGCCCCCGAGGTTGCGTGGTGGCCGCTGCTGCAGGTGTTGAAGGAGAGCGCGCCGAGGGGATGGGGGTTCGAGATTGACGGGGCGTACTGGGCTAGGCGGGTCGAGGCGTACCGGGCGACGGTGAATCCCGAGGTCGGGTGGGATGGCAAGGTGTTGATGAAGTAGGACCACCGTACGATGCTGTATGAACATATAGACCGCGAATTAGAATCGGTTGTCTCGAGTATATTGGCAGTACCGATATGACCTGGCGAGTGCGTTCGGTGAAAGGGTTATAGAACATCAAATTTACTAGGGCATTTCGTTGAGATCTGGTATCCTAAAATGACGAGCTCCTTGACGCAGTGCTATGAAGACTTTGATATCCTGAAATTGCGAATGGACGGCCGCTACAGCAGATAGCGGTAGTCAGGGGACATGTCGCCCAGCGCAGTCTTTTCTTCCTGGGTCAGCGCCCGGTCGGCCGCACTGCCCTTCTTCCGGTCCCTGTTGGCCTTCCAGCACGCAAAGCCGTAGACGATGCACGCCACGATGGACAGGACCGTAAAGCCCAAGGAGACGCTGAGGCCGGGGATGAACCTCGGCTGGTCCTTCTTCTGGTAGATGTACACGGCAATGATACCGCCCAGGTTGCCAAAGCCGACCTGCCAGGCGCTGCCAATGGCACGGCGATGATGGCCGCCAAGGTTCATGTTGAACCAGCACACGATGATTGGCATGGCAGTGTAGGCGCCCATGGCGATGAGGAACAGAGCGGCGTATTGGAGCGGCTGGTTGTTGTCCACGGTGATGACAATGGCAAAGCCCGTGATGGCGACGCAGGTGGCGAAGATGGCAAAGGCGAATCGATGCTGGAACTTGTCGGAAAAGAAAGCTATCGTCATGGAAAAGGCAAACGCGACGGCCCAGGGCGGCACGCTGTGCAGCTGCGTCTGGATCGCGCTGTAGCCGTAGCCCCTGATGATGAAGGGCGAGAAGTAGGCGTAGCCGTAGGCGGGGACGATGAGACCGAGGTACATGAAGCCGCCGACGATGACCTTGAAGTCTCGGAAGACGTTTCCGACGTCCTGGAGGGTGATTTTGCGGTCGCGCGCGGACTGGCCCTGGTCGAGACGGAGGCGCGCAGCGACGTACTCCTTCTCCTCCCTGGACAGCCACTTGGACTCCTCGGGGAAGTCGGGTAGGAGGAAGAAAAAGAAGAAGCTGACGAGGACGGTGATGCCACCCTCGATGAGGAAGATCCAGCGCCAGCCGCTGTAGCCGCGCAGGCCACTCATCTTGCCAATGGCGGCGGCGAGGAGCCCGCCGAAAGCGCCAGCGAGCGTGGTGCTGTTGAAGAAGAAGGAATAGCGCTTCTGGGCCTCGTGGCGGCGGTACCACATGCCGATGAGGTAGAAGGCGCCGGGGAACATGCCCGTTTCAAAGAGGCCGAGGAAGAAGCGGCAGGCGAGCAGGCCGCTGTAGTTCCGGACGAGGCCCTGCATCATGGTGGTGAAGCCGAAGAGGAACATGTTGGCCGAGAGCCAGACGTGGGGGCGGAACTTTTTGAGCAGGACGTTGGAGGGGATCTCGAAGAGGCAGTAGGGGACGAAGAAGATGACGAGGGCCGTGTTGAACTTGGTGCCGTCTTGGCCGAGCTGGAGGTCTTTGGAGAGGTCGAAGAGGTCGGCGTTGGAGATGTTGACTCGGTCTGGGCGACTGTCAGGGTGTACAGCCCCGTGCGAGGCCGTCGTTACTTACCGAGAAAGGCCAGCAGGTACATGACGCAGAGAAAGGGCATGACGTGCATGTCGATTCGCGTGACAAGCTTGCGCTCCGTCGTGTGCGGCGGACAGACGGGGATGGGGGCATCGTCGAGATCCTGCAGCTCCAGCTGAACCTGGGTGTCGGCATCGTTGCGCGCAACGTTGTCGTTGGAGCTGTTGGAGCCCTTGAGCGAGGCGGTCCTCTTTTCGCCCGTGAGGGCCATGATGGGCGTCTTGTCGTTGAGCGTCGGTTCTTGTCGCCAAAAAGAAAAAAGAACAGAAGCAATTGGCTGCGGTGACGGGCTTATGTACTTGGTAGCAGGGGGGACGATTCTGGCTGGTCGGCCACCTGGCAAACACGGCAAACACTCGGGGAACGTCGTTCCGCCGCGGTCCAACAGACGGTGCAGATGCAGGCTGCCAGAGGCAGGCGCCTCGGACGGCCCGAGGTTGATGGTGCGTCTTATGTGGTAACTGGAGGAGTCGATCCATGGAGCCCGCGTCCGGTCCTCGCAAGTGCAAGATGGTGCGATGCTGCCAAGCGGCATCGGCAAATTGGGCAAGGGAGGGTGGAGTGGATGAGTGGCTCCGTGGACTGCCGAACGCGGGCGCCGAGCCAGCTAGCTCGTTGAAATAGCGCTTGCAGGGGCCCCGTGGAGAAGCGGGTCCCGTAGAGAGGCGCTGGACCCCGCGCTGAGACGCCTTCTAGAGCGCCGTCGGAGCTTCTCCGCGACTATTTCGACGGGTACCTCGGCCACCGCCACAGTCGAGCAGCCCGAATATTCGCTTCTCCGCACAGAGACACACCTAGCCGCTGACCACTCTCTGCATCTTGGGTCCGTCCGTCCGTCCGTCCGTCGAACACCCGCCGCACTAGCTGCAGCTCTCAACGGATCTCAAGCTGCATGCGGTTTGATGCTTTCTCGCTGCCCCACGTAGGCAGCGTGGCGCATCCACGCTCCGCTGCGACTCCATGGACCGGAACCCATGTCCACGCCGCGGCTCCATTTACCAGCATCATGGACGGCCCTGTGCTCGGAGAAAGGAGAGCTCGGTGGACAGAGCTCCGAACCTCATCGGTCAGAGCTTCACACCAAAAAAATGGCAGCTGTCGGTAGTTCCAAGAGCCAACTCGGCTGCGCGGACATGCAGCTCCCGACCCGATTCGAGATGCTCAGCCGCTTGTCAGCGGTGGCCAGCGCAGGCCACAGATTGGCCCTGCCGACTTGGCTTGCAGACCGAGGCCTCCACAACCAGAAAACAAGCTCCAAGGGGCTCTTCAACGGGTAGGTCCAGCAGGAGGAATTCCGCGTCGTGTTTGAGGCCAGGAGGCGCGCTCGACCTCAATGCGTCGTCACGGTCTTCAAACATCGAGGTCAAACATCGAGGTGGAGGAAACGTCCAAGCTACAGAGCTGCCGGACGCTGGCGTGTGTTTGCCACGCATGAAACGCACGGGCAGGACAGGGCTGGATGTCTCGCAGCAAACGCGGCCCGGAAGGCGGGTTGCATCCCAGATTCACCGACCCACGCGTCAGCGGCTGGCACTACGCCGCAGTACATTGCCGGGGACTTGGACAACAGAGCCGCCTCCTCTTGCCTTGGAGGCCGAGGCAACCTGACGGCTCGAGGACGGCAAGTTTCGCGTGGAGACTGAGTTGACAACCATACCTTGTCTTGTACGGTTGGTAAGCTGGTCAACGCGTCATTTGCGAGAGACCAGGGCAACGACGGTGTAGGGGTTGGTGCCTGCATATGCCAGACTGCGCGAGATCCTTGAACCAACAAGGCAAGATTGGACAGGGCTCACGAGCCGATCTGGGACAGCTTGCTCCAAAGCAGCATGCAGTGTAAGCTCCACGTCTCTTGATTCATGCCCGTGTATCTCAGGCTCTAGTTTCTTTCATTGATTTTCTCAACTGGAAACGTCCCGGAAGAGCCTTCAGTGCTAGCCAGGCAAGCTGCTGCAAAGCTGCAGTTACCCAGCGAACATCGCCCACTCTGCTGTTTGCACTTCACCCTCGACTGTTTCCCTCTGCTCGCTCAAACAGGTGCAGCCGTGCTAAGGAAAGGGTTCCCATCGTTTGCTCAGCAAATTCCGACGTTTTCTCAGTACTGGCCGCCATCGACGACTGGTCCTCGCCCCTATATATTCTAGGCCACGGCCGGCTACGCAGGCTCCCCGATATTCACCGCCCCAGACGGATGTATTTTTCCACGGCCCGACTCCTCCTTCACCCTGTTCCCGGGCTGTACATGTTTCTTCAATCCATTCGTGAATGTGTCATCTGTCGCGATGAACAACCAAAACGACGACGAAAGCTACGGCTTCTTCAAGGCGAATCCGCCACAAGATGGGAGCTTAGCGTGGCCGGGCTTTGCTTATGGGCAGCCCTCCTCCGACGTCTTCGCTCCGCATCTTTTGATGGAACAACGCCCAGGAGAGCCAAAAGTAGAGTTCCTCGGGGACCAAGGCATGCCGCTTTTTGCACTGGGTCCCTGGAGCAACAACTCGGCCTCCGGGCAAGAACCCTTCGAACCTCCTTTACGCCTGTTTGGCCAGTCGACTACTACCGAGTAAGTATCGCCTTGACTGCCCAGCCGTTTTTTCTGCGTGTTGTTGACAAGTCTTGTGGCCTAGAAACACTTGCAACCTGCCCATGACAAACGTGCAAACCGGCAGACAACCGAGCCATGACTTCGACCAGACCCAGTACTATCCGATGAATGACGCCGGATGTGCGAACCAGCTGCAGAGACAGCCGCGGCCACAGTCGTATGCCTACCTAGCTGGTGCCGAACTCCAGGAAGCCACCCCAAGACAAGGACCAGGACACGGCCGCAGGCCAACCGTCGACGCAGAAGATGGGGTATCTAACGCAGGCAACCAGTCCGTGGAGAAGAAAATCCGGAGCTTCTGCAACTCCAAGACCTACCGTTACCTCAAGCCTCGAGCTGACGCGCATCAGCTAAGCCCCGGGGCAGCGGACTTGATTGAAGCCTACAACAAGAGTCCCACCAGGCAGTTTCCCGGGCTGTTTGCCAGCGCCGCCGCGGCAAACGAGGCGTTGGAAAACTTCCAGAACCTTTACCGCAAGCCTCTGAAGGAATGCACGACGCCGATTGAGGACCAGACGTTTCCGAGTACGGATGAAGAAACGGTGGCGGTGGTGAAGCAGGTCTTTGAAGCGATTGTCGACTGGAGCTACATCCTGGAGTGGAAGAGCGCCCTGAGCCGCGAGGCAAAGAGCCAGGTGGCAAAGATGCTGTCAACAAAGGGTGGCGGCCAGAAATCAGCGAAACCCGACCTGGACGGTTTGCGACCAAGTCCCGAGGAGCTCGAAAAGCTGCTTCCGCCGATCGACGTGCAGCAGAAGTTAATCTTGGGCCAGGTTCCAAGGGACCAAACCATTGAATGGGTGTCGTGGGGCATTGTGGTACGTTTGTCTATAAGATGTGAGGAAGGGAAGCGCGTGATGGGAAGCTCACGGTGCCCTAGCAAGCTGCATTTCAATCCCAGCAGGGGATCACACAGCTGTCGTGCTGGTGTGAGGCGGACGGTGGCTAGGAGCCCTATCGTTCGTTCCGAGACCGCATGGACACCATTTGCTTCGTATTGAAGGTGAGTACCGTGCCCACCGACGCCGTCAGTCTGGCTCAATTGTGCCATATCTAACCATATGTCTACGAGCAGCATTCGAAACAGCTGGTAAAGTCGCTGCTTACGGCGGGAGACGGATGGAAGCTGCGAATCGTCAACTGTCCCAGAAAGGAGTTCCGAGTAAGCCTCCAGTTCCCGCGCTCTGCCTGTCTTGTTTTGAGTGCACCATGACCAACGCATCAATTGCAGGCAAAGGGGAACAACAGGCGGGTGAACGCCGCCAAGGAGAGGCAACGCAGGGGCATGCAGAGTGAGCAGAGCGGCTGGAATGGTGATGTTGACTGAGAGGCACGTTGGGACAGAAGCTCCGTGGAACAGCTGTGGAGGTTGGCGTACGACTTTTCGCGTGTACCGCAAGGCCCACACGGTACACGTGATTATCTATGGGGCATTGGTTGGCATTCCTTGTATTAATACAACTCTGAGAACCGTGGCCTTCGACCTTGTTCGGTTTGGGCCCTTGGTGGGGGGGCTCCCCTGCGCTTCGAGGCTAGCATCGCTGGAGAACAGACGAATTAATAGTCCGTAGATAGTACGAGTAAGTATTTAGTCAACGGAGAAGCCCTGGAATATTTATACGCTATGTCTTCATCGCAGTTTGCGAGGAGGTATCGTCGGAGACCTAACATGTACGGACCTGCCTCATGTTCGTATCAAACAAGCCAAAGCCTCGCGCTTCATCGTCCTTGTACAACTCTAGTCCAGTCAGCAGATGAATCAGCGGGGAACGGGAGTGGCGGACCTGAATCCTCCATGCTGGCAACTTCGGACACGGTTCTGTCGTTGTTTTCGTCCTGCACGGCCCCGCTTGGGTCACAGTCACTGCAGGCTTTGCCACATTCCGAAGTATCGCCATTGACAGTGGAAATGAAGTCGGCACGCCGTTTTTTTGGCGTCGGCAGCAGAAGAATGGTTCCGCAAGAATGAGGCTCTTCGCTTGGAAGGGTTGGTTGACGTCGTGATCTCCGTCCCGAGGAGGATGCGAATGTCTGCGACAACCGGGTAGATAGCCAACAGGCTGGCGCCGAGAGATGTGGCAGCCATGTTCACGCTCTGTGATTCCACGGCTTTGAAAGTCGCTCCCAGGGGCACAGGCTTATTTGTACTGCGCACTGAGCGTCATGCCTACATGCAGCAATGGGTGATGAGTCTGATGACCAATACGAGTATTATGCCGTTGGTTCGGTTGGTCCTCTGCACGTGCGGTGGTGTTGTGTCATTGGCTCCTTAATCGGAGTTCGTCCAAAATAGGAATAATGAAGCGCTGAACTAGCCACCCTCGGGACGTTCAATTTCCCCATGACCAGAAGATGACGCACAAATATTACTCGTATAACTATCGCTTCTTCGTACGGAGTATGCTACTGTGAATGAGGATCATTGTCCTTGGACCCCAGCGGCCGCGTGAAAAACACGCTCCTCTCCCACCCGTCAATGTCGTCGACCACCGTCTCCTGGACCAGCTCGTAGCGCCCAATCTTGGGCAAGACGACGGCCCAGATCAGCCAGTACACACCGCCGGCGAAAATGACGCCGAAACCAACGACGCAGTGGATCCAGTACGGGAGGTTCTCGTAAACGCTCTGGCCGTCCTCGGGCGGGACAAACGGCGCGACGACGAGGTAGACGTTGCTGAGCAGGAAGAAGACGGCGACGGGAAGGGAGGCCTTGAGCGGCGGGTTCCAGTTCCAGGACTCGCGGTGGCGGTAGAGGTGGATGAGGGCGCCGGCGACGAAGACGTTGATGATGGCGAGGGGGTACGAGATGAGGCTGCGCATGATGTCAGCATACGGAATTTCCAGCCGTTGCGGCAACGCACAAGACTCACTTGAGGATAAAGTTGTACGCATCGCCAGCCGGGGGCGCGAGAATGGTAATGGCAGTGACGAGCCAGTGCTCGAACAGGCCAGCCAGCGGCGCGTTGAACGGGCGGTTGCTGGCCCAGAAGCGGGAAAAGGGGAGGATGCCCTCGCGGCCAAGTTCCTGCACTAGGCGGCCCTGCGAGAAGATGACGCTGAGGACGTTTCCAACGGCCGAGAGCGCGACGAAGACGGACAGGGCCCGCTCCGCCGACGCGCCAAACATGTTGCGGAAGAGCGAGGCCGCCACCAGGCGCTTCGCCTCGAGAATGTCCTGCTTGGACACGCCGGCAAAGTAGGCGACGTTGGCCAGCATGTAGAGGACGGAGATGGTGGCGAGGGCCAGGGGCGCGGCGAACCTGAGGGTGCGGGTCGGGTTCTTGGTCTCGCTGAGGGCGTAGTTGGCGTTGCTGTAGCCGACGTAGCTCCAGATGACGCTGTAGAGGGCCGTGACGACGCCGTAGGCGCTGCCGGTGGTGCCCTCGAAGGGCTTTGCGAAGCCGTTGATCTCGCGGACCTTGCTCAGGTTGACGAGCGGGGCGATGATGATGACGAGGATGACGAGGATCTTGAGGACGCCGAGGGCGTTCTGCAGGCGGATGCCCCATTTCAGGGCCGTGCCGTGGATGGCAAAGGCCGCGGTGAGGCAGGCGAGGGCGATGCCGCGCTGGTTCCAGCGGGTGACGTCGACGTCTGCGGCGTGCAGGATGTACTCGCCGAAGACGACGGAGTTGCCGGCGGCCCAGCCGAGGAGCACGACGTAGCCGGCGTAGAGGCTGGTGGTGAGGAACTTGGGCTTCCGGTAGACGTACTCGAGATAGTTCTTCTCGCCGCCGTTGCGCGGCAGGCCGGTGCCGAACTCGACGTAGACGGCGGTGCCGGCGACGGCGATGAGCATGCCGGCGACCCAGATGAGGAGGCAGAGGCCGACGGAGCCGGAGAGGGCGAGGATGGTGCCCGGGGTGGCGAAGATGCCGGTGCCGATGATGCGGTTGAAGATGAGCAGCGAGGCGGAGGGGATGCCGATCTGGCGCTTGTTTTCGCGGGCAGTCTCGAGCTGGCCTGCGCGGTGTGAGTCGACGACTACAGTCTCGCCTTGTGCTGCGAGGGACTTACCCGCCGCCGTGTCGTGGTTGGCCGAGGCAGAGTCGCTGCCGTTGTTGTTGACCTTGACGCCGTCGTCGCCCTTGGCCACGCGCAGCCCGCCGAGGACTCGATCCATGGTGCCGGCTTACACGAGGCTGTCGCCGATGTCAACGTACGTCTACGAGACGGGCGGGGTTGGAGCACACAAGCGCCGGTCAGCAAGGCCGAAAAAGACCGGATGGGAGCAAGGTGCAGCAAGTACAAAGGGGTTGACGGGCCAGTCCACGTCGAGCCGGTCCACGTCGAGCCGGTCCACGTCGAGCCTTATACCAAGCCGGAGCAGAATTCGGTGCGGGTCCCGCGTGGGCTGCTCGACGTCGTCGCGACACCACCGCGTACATACAAGCCCACCGGAAGGGCTCCTCCCAGGGGGTCGCGACGATGGTGCCATCGCACCCCTTGGGTGACGACTTGCATTGAGGCCTTGATTGTGCAAGCCGAAGCCGTCCCATGCTGGGAGACCCGATGGTAGGCGCTGGCCAGGGAGGGATTTAGAGCCTTCGATTAAACTTCCTTCAGCAGCCACAGGTGCAGACACCTGCCGTGGGGCCGTGGCGGCCTGCTAGGCCCGATGACGCGATCTGGCGCAGGGCCAGTCAGCGTCGCTGGCGCGGCAAAATTTGAGCATCAGGTCTGTTCTCTAGCGCCCTTCTGGAACTTCTAGAACGTCGCTGGCTGCCGCTGCCAGGGCCGCAGGTTCGTGCGCAGCAGCGGATGCCGCGGCCCCGGAGAATGGGCCGACCCGCCGCCAGCTCCGAGATTTGCCCCGAGAATTGATTCTGCATCTCGGCCGGTGGTCGAGGTCGCCGGTGCTGCCAGCTGCTTCCTGCAAGACACGACAGCTGGGACGGCTCCGGCATCGAGTGCTGATGGGCTGTTGCGGCGAGCTGGCCGCGCCTCAGCACACCACTGGCTGCGCTTCAGCGCAGGTGCTACACTGGCTGCGCTTCAGCGCAGGTGCTACACTAGCTGCGCTGTCGCGGGCCTCTGTACCTGCCTCTATCGTGCGGCGTACCACGGCAAGCCGAGATGGAGCCACCGCAACGGCCGAGTGGCGCGGCTCGTCGCGCAACAAGTGAACCAAAGCACATCATCTCGCACAAGTCACAGTCGCACCAAGTTCATGCGTACAAGTATGTCCATTATGCCAGCGTCTAATTTTGCGACACTGCTCAGTCTACGCTGAGCGTGGAATCATCATCGTAAGGAGCGTCATTTGATCATGAGATGATGGGATGTGCACCTCCCACATGCAGCTGGTGCATGTCCGCCAACGCATTGAAACGCCTGGTCCCCCGCAATCTCGCCCATGTACATTCACAATAGCTGATGTGGTGTTGTAGGATGGTTGTCGTGAATAACAACTGTGCACTAGGCAACGCCAGACATCTCCTTGACGGGCACCTGGACGGTGACATGCTGGCAGTCCACGAAGCGCGTCGAGTAGAACTGGCCCTGGCCCTGCTTCCAGTCCGGGTTCTGCCAGAAGGTGTCCGAGCACGTCAGGTTGAGGCGCACGCCGCCGCGCGCCTCGAAGCGGCTGCCCTCGCCCGCGCAGTTCCACGTCTGGTTGATGAGCAGCTCGTTGGCCGGGCGCGCAAAGGTGAAGGTGGCCTTGTCCGAGGGCACGGGCACGTCGCACTTGTAGTCGAGGTTGCCGTAGTAGAAGTCCTGCAGCTGGTTCGACGCGGCCGTGCACTGCACCTTGTAGTCGACGGCCGGGTTCACGAGCGTGAAGTTGACGTAGCCCCACGAGTTCTGGTGCGCGGGCGTCGTGAAGAGGTACGACGAGTGGAAGTCGAAGTCGCCCACGGTCCACTCCTTGACCTTGGTCGACTTGGAGGTGCAGGTGTTGGTACCCTGGGCGGCGGGCGTGGGAGCGGCGAGGGCCGCGCCGGCGACGAGGAGGGTGGTGAGGATGTTTGCCAGCATGGTGGTGGTGGYGGTGGTGGTGGTGGTAGTAGCGGTGGTAGTTTGGGTGGAAGGAGAGGTGGAAGGGAGAACGGAACAAGGGCTTTGTTGTTTGTTTGTTTGTTTGTTTGTTTGTTTGTCTGTTGCGCTGGCGAGAGGCGATGTTGACTCAGAGGAGATTGCGATGCGATGTCTTGCAACAGGCTTCGTCGAGACAACAAGACGGGGGCCTCCAGGCTTCTTATACCCGGAGCCCCCAACGTACCACCGCAAGGACAGAGCGAGCGCTTTCTCACGCCGGCACGCAGCGGTGGCCGCTGCTTCACCGACAGGCGAGCCCGTGCGAGGCGTAGAGCTGGATGCGCAGGGAGTCCATCACGCATCGCCGCTGGCCACGAGCATGACGTAGCACGAGCCTCGTATCGGCGCCGTTGGAGGGATGGCCCGCGACGATGGGGTGGACCGTGGCGGGCCTCCGAGCTGGCCGGGGGCCAAGACCGGGACCCTGACATGGCCGTTGCTGCTGCCGCTCGTGCGTCAATAACTCTTCAGCTGCTGCCATGCACATGCAGTTGCTKCTGCTGCTCTCCTTGGCCGGTCGTCGAGGAAGCCCCAGTCCGTGCGGCAGAGCACCCGGCGGCAGCCGAGTTCTAAGAATACATGCACGATGCGATGCGATGCGATGCGGAGCCACTGGAGGTGCCCGAGTGTGTTGCCGGGCTTACTCGTACGAGTACACCTTCAGCTGGATGCGCCGGGCACAAGGCACACGGGCTCCCTTGGCGACGGGCGCTGATCGGCAGTTGGTGGCTCGTATTCCCAGGGCCGCGGGCCAGCCTTCCCATGACGCTCATGATGCATTCGCAGAGACGACTCATCACGTCGCACCCACACGTGACGCCTTCGCAAAGCACGGCACGCACGCCACGGCGCTCTGGCTCGTTGCCCAAGCCAGCAGCCCGCGCGATACCCAACATCGCCGCCGGTGCGGGAATCTCACCAGTCGGACAGGCGGGCCAGGACCGCGTCGGCCGCACCACCAAGGGCTGTGCTGCATGGCACGCCAGCATGGCCGGCGGCGGCCATGCCGGGCGAAGACGAGAGAGCGTGCATATACGTACGTCTGTCTTGCCTGCGACGCCAATGGACCGCCGCCTCCGTCGTTGGCACGCTGCGCTGAGGCACAGACAGTCAACCTGCGTGATTAACAGTCGAGGTTCGCGGCTTGTGGGCTGCGTGAATCTGCGCAACGATCTCGGCTCGGGGCAGGCCTGGGCGCGGTCCGTGATGCCAGCCATTCGGTCGGAGGTGGTTGTCCACCCGGCCATGTCACGCCGCCGCCGCTGCGCTGGCAGCTGTCCAACTGTCCTCTGGCAAGACACACGGGCGCTGCCCACCAACGGCGATGGCCGCCGCGCGTGGACACGGGGAGGCCAAAGACAGAGTCAACGTTCCCTGCTTCCCTGCAGGCTGTGGCAGTGAAGCAGAAGACAGACTCGCCGCTCCGGTCCCCGGTTTGTCCTCGGGCCCACGGCTCCGCTCCGCCGGCGGGTTGCAGCGCAGCAGCCCGACCCGCTCTGCCGGCTTGGCCCCTGGCTCCGTCATTGCCCAGGCCCCCCAAACGTCGTTTCGTCGTCGCATTTGCCGTGTATCGACCCATCCCTGCAGGAGTCCAGAGCCGCAGCGGCTCGTCTGGTCTTTGCCTGCTCCGGTCCACGACGGCGCGGGTGGGTAGCATCGGCCGACCCAGCAGGTCCGCCGCTCCTCGCAGATAGCCATGCTGAAGCTTAGACGGAACCGCTCTCCCCGGTGCAGTCCAAGGCGTGCAGTCCAAGGCCATCGTTAAACTAATTACTCCGTACCTCTTGCAGGCATCAACAGTCAACGGGCAGGCTGGCCGTGGTGGCAACCAGCCACTGGCGCGGGGTCTGCGAGATGCAGCGCCGTTTGCGTGGCCGTGACGTGACGCTGTGGCACAAACAGCCGTGGCTGGTGACGCCGGGTTGCTCTGACGGGCAAATAGCTAGGCAGCAAACAGTGGATGAGATGCGTGCGGGGATGGTGCGCAAACATGCACGCTGAGCCTAGAATCGCGGCTGGCGGAGCGAACCGCGAGCTGCAGCGGGATGGGAGTCGGATTGGATGACCTTCGTGATGCGCCGTGATGCGCCTGTAAGGTGACCGGGCCGCTCACCCAGACACCTGATCTGTGCATCTTGTGTAAGGGTTCCGGCCATGAACGCAACGAGCACGCAGCCGGCCGGCCCCCAAAGCCGTCCATCATCCATGCCATCACGCATCGTGCTCCCGGCGGCAGCGCATGTTTCTTGAAGCAGAAGCGTCCCAGCCACCTCATAGCAGCTGCGGACAGCTCGATGGAAATCTCCCCCTCCGCGAGGTCTCACAACTGGCCCGCCCGGTTACCAGGGTCTCCTCTCGCGGTGGTTGCCCGTGCTGGAGTCGACGCCCGAGACATCGATCCTTGCCGCGTCATGATTCTGGTCTCATGTCTCGTGCTACGCTCAAAGGCATTTTGGCCCCGGAACCTCCGGCGGAACACAGCCAGCTCCCTTCACCGCCGTCTTGGGGCCATCATGCTGTGACGCTTACACAACGTTGGTTGTATGCCGAGGCGGCGCGCCAGGAGGTGAGATGCCTCGCCCAGCGCAATTCAGGATGGATTCCAACGGCCAGCTAACCTGGTGAGACAGTTAGCCGTCGCATGCCTTGCGTGTCAACCATTCCAATGCCGGTTGCACTTGTAGTCTTGACCGAGTGACCGAGGCGTCTTCGATGTGCCGGGCACTTCTGAATGGACCTTCAACTCCCATCGCCCGGATCTTACCCGCTCTGTTCGTGGCGGGTTCCCATACGTCATATTTACTGGCCTTGTCACCCCTCCATCTCACTAGCCCCATTTTCATCCTAACTTCTTCATATCACTCCCTATCCATGCAGCCATTCAAAACAGCGTCAAGGCCGTTTGTGGGGTCACTGGGGTGAGAGTGTTTGTTGTGCGTTGTGCGAACTCATCGTGGCATTCTAATTGGCATCTCGGGAGGATCAACGTCGACACGATCGATCGGGCCCACGAGAGGAAGGAACGCCAAATATCCTGAAAATAGCCTCTTGGACGTGAATACTTCATCCCATCAACATCGAGGGCACCGTTCCACCAGCACCGAACGGACCCCGACATGATCGATCGCTCAACCTACCGACGCAACAGATCATCCGCCTGACATATAATTCAACACACTGCGGGCACCATCCACGCAGCAGTCTTGCCCGGCCCGGACTTTGAGCACACCGACCTGAGGTGGCAGTGCCTCAATGGCCCTAACTTTCTGTTCGACGACGACGTTGGACTTGCCCGCCGTTGGGCACACCTTGGCCTGCCACAAGAGGTCGCGGTCCAGGTCACAAGGTCAGGTCACAAGGTCGCAAGCGCAGCTGGAGGCCAACCGGACAGCGACGCCATCGCCACGACCGCGGGAGCATAAATACCTTTGTCTATTCAACTCACCACCTCTTCTTCCTTGAATCAGAGACTCAGACCACTCTCCCACCCCGGACGAAGCTGACACAATCATGCCTCACGATAGCCGAGTCTCTTCTCTGAATCACAGAACCGCAGCACCTGACGACCACCCGATCACAGTCGCTCACTGCCAATCCTCACCGCCACCTCTCTCACGAAGTCCCTTGTCGAACCGCGGTCATGGGTGCTTCTGACGTCGAATGCACCAACTGGACACTGTCGACATCGTCAATGCACTAGGCGTCGGGAGTCCTAGTCGGGACTAAGATACGAAATTCTGGTGCCGTTACACCTGTAGGCGATATCATGGCCTTTGTCTCCGTATGAGAAGACAGTCTTCATCTGACGAGGCGGCGAATTGGTGCGGTTCAGTGAATATGTGATTCAACATGGTGATTCACAGCCCCTTTTGTTGGCCAGCAAGATATAAATTTGCCAAAATCTACCGGCCAGAGAATACGAAATTCTGCTCCAAGCATTTCCAATCGAGTCCATGTTATACTTCCATTGCCACTCTTGACCGCTACGAGTTCAGCCCCGACGATGCCGTCCACGTCGACATCTCCCCTCCTCAAGTCAGAGTTGGAGACCAGCAGCGCGCTTGGTCTCCCCTCGAAGCTGCAAGGCTTAGTTCCCCCGGCCGACTTTGGCCACATGGCCCCCGATCACCCTGCAATCATTTCCTACGCCGACCCGAAGTGCCAATGCGTCTGCGGCTGCAGCAAAAACGTCAAGCGGAGGGATTGTACGCTCTGCGACTTTTGCATTGAGTACCATGCGGAGTGAGGAAGCAATTCAGCTTGGGCTTTAGCACCATCACGCCAAGGCGCGCATTGGAACTCGGTTGCCTGAATGCAACTATGGGCTGTCCTTTTGGGTGACGTTTGAACGGACTCCCAGTATGTATGCCTTGGCGTAGCTTCAGCCTACAAATACATATTTTTGCACCAAAGTCAAGCTCAACGACACATGTGAGCCCCCGTGTTGATGGATGCGAGGCGGTCAATTTGACGAGCTTGATCAGCAAGTCGACCTGGTGCCTCACTTGATGGCGGGCACGCTACGACGGTGATTCGCTAATGAATGTAAGATGAAATGCGGGTTTGTAACCTCTACTGCTCCATTGGACGAAGGTCGCAAGAAGTGCCTGCGGGCTGATCCGAGGTGTGCCGGGCATCTGCGGGAGGCCAACCACTCTCAGCCCTCATGACCGCATACATGGGGGCATGGTTGCCTTTGGTGGTCTCTTTCACAGCACCATTGACCGAGGAGTATAGAGACATATAAAACACCGAGAGCCCAGCAGTTCATCTGAGGCCACGCCTTCACATCGCGCAACCTTTCTCGCCGGCACCCGTCGCTGGCCAGCGCCAGTCTAGCATGGCTAAAACGCCCAGGCGAGACCCCTATGCTCGGACAATCGGACAATCGCAAGATTCTACGAGCCCTTAGTTCTTCTCCGCATCCTCAGCAAGGAGAAGATCCCCCACCTTGCTTCCCATCACGACCCGCGAAGTCTCGTGGCAGTTCGAAGCCGGTTTCTCAAGAACCTGGCGTTCCTCTCTGACCACAAGAAAGGTGGTGCGACTACGACAGCAATCGCCGTTGAAAATCGCGCGGAATGTAACAAGTTCTGGCTGGCGATGAACGAAGCCCCGTCAGTCGACATCCCCAAGTTCCTCGTCGACGTTCTTGGCAAACTCAAGGAGATCTCTATCCTGCCCGAGAACCAGCGACCAGACCAAGAGCAACAACTCGCCAAAAAACATGCTCGGTTTGCCACTCAGAGATTAGCGAAGGAGTGCAAGCTCCTGTCCAAATTTGCCAAGAAGTGTGGTGATATCCTCGAGGCACAATCGGCAGATACAGGTATTGCAACATCGCACACATTCATCGATGGCGCTGACGACTTTTAGATGCCGAGTTGGCCGATTGGATGAGGCGCCTCGACTTCAAGAGCAAAAAAGACATGCTCTCTCTCTGTCAAGTTGCGTATCAGTCGCGGCACGACCCTCATGCGCGGCAGGTCGAGAGCTTGGGAGCTGATCCAGAGGACTGGTCCAGCCCCGGACTCGACACTTTAGCTTTCCGCAGCCTGGGGCACTTCGTGGCGGCACACATCCGGGTCGTCAAAGAACTCATCACCGATGGAATGAGATTGCAGCCGTTGCTAGACGTTTTCTGCGTCGAGATGCTTGAGCCTCCCGAATGCGCGCCTCTGCCGCCGGCGGACTCTCACACATCACTAGAGGGGATTCTGACACGGATGGTCGGTGCATCGTACCATCGCAAGCAGGAATTGAAAGAGTGTCTGTCGTCGCTAGGTCATCATCTCGAGGCAGCCATCCTGGAAAAGTACGACGATGAGAATTTTGCGCCACGGATCCACGCCGAGGTTCAGTTGCTGGATCACTTTCACGAAAAGAAAGCTGAGGTATTTTGAGAATGACCGCTTCGTTGCCTGCAGCAAACCGGCTTGTTTCTGCTGCCGGCTATACTTTCGTCACCATCCGGCACGATGCGTCGGGCCCGACTCTCACGGCAATCTGCACTTGAACTGGGGGGTCGCCCTTTTGCCCGGCGGTGCACGCGACTGTCGTTGGATCGAGCAGCGGGACGTCCTCAACAAGATGAACAATGATATTCGAGACGCTACCAAGGAGCGCATTTTTGCGCTCGGTAGGCCAAGGAGCGCCCAGCCGGATTCGCTCTCCGGAATCACTCGGTCAAGTGGCATCGTGTCTGAATACCCGACCTCTGACGGTGAAATCCTAAGTGATGTTTTCGGCAGCGAAGAATTCGGTACGTCAAAGATGAAACTCGCTCGCCCCGTTCTCTTGCTAATTCGTTCATGCATAGATTCTCCAGATGACGAGTCCTGTTTAGACTCTGAATGAACTTGAACAAAGACCCTGAATCGTGAGCGCTCAAGCAGGTCACGATCTTGATGAATGAGGCCACATGGCAGCGACTCCGTACTCTATCGAGCCTCGTCAAGTTACGCCTTAGCCAGTGAGCACCACATCTACGAGTATCAATTTATCACGCATCTGGCAATCCGGCATCGCGCTGCTGGCAAAAATAGCTCGGCTCTATTTTTGGTGACACATAAGAACTTGAAGCGGACAACTTTCCGAAGCAGGGTATTTAAAATCAAGAACCGTGGAACTTGTAGTGTTTATCGCGGTTGTCGGCCCGCGTAAAATGCTTTTTGGGTTCGCAGAGGGAACAGCAAAACGGCGGGATCCCTTCAGACTGAACCCCTCTGTGTGTTTGCACATGGCGGTCCATGTCCCTTCGAGTGGCGGCCCTGTGCTTGGCACCTGAGGCACCTGTAAGGCCTGAAGTGCGAGTTGAGATGTTTTCTGGCCTCGGTGAGTCCAGTCCCAGGACATGAGAAGGGAAAACACTAACCGCCACAGGTTAGGAGACTTGAATGTCTTGTCGCACCCGTCGTCGGTGCAGAGCAAAGCGCCATCCTGCGCCACCTCGCAACGGCGGCAGTTGCAACTTCTCAAACTGGGTGTTGGGGTTGTGGTTGGAAGGTCTCGTTGTTGAGCACGGAATCGATGGGGTTTGATAGGGGTCGGAATCTGAAGCCTCAGCGAATGCGGCGGGCGGTTCGGGTGAATCATCGAATGCAGGACATATAGATCGCTCGCTCTAAAGAGCTGCAAACGCGTTAAGTGCTGCATGGTTTGCTTCGTAATCCGCCACGGCATCATCTGAAAGCGCTTCGAGTGGTTCTTCAAATGGGGCCGGCAACAGGAGCTGGCCCGCTTGGAGAGGGACGGTTGACGTTGCACGCTGACGAAGCCCATGTCTTTCGTGTCTAGGTAGTGGGCGTCAGTCTGAAGCCAATTCGAAATCGAGTCGTCGTCAATACCGAGTTTGCTCTCAGTCATCGCCAGGCCATCTAGCTCTCGACCCTCGAAAGACCCCATCGAGGTGGCATCCTCCACCGAGAATGCCCCCGATGCAGAGCTTTCCTCGGACAAATAGAAGCCCGGGAGAGATTCGGAGACTCAAAGTTGCATGTTTAAGCAGTTGAACGGCTTGTCCGTAATGGTAGAGGGCTGCTCACCGCTCCCAGGACTAAAGTCATCAATGGCAACCAGTGCCAGGTCGTCCGCCCGGCTCAATCAATCGACAGTGGGAACGCCACTAGAGGCGGTGAGGCGGAGAATCGAAGCCCAGAACGGTGACCAGATTGAGCTTTATGAACGGATCGAGGCCTCCTCTATGTCCGTCAGGCTGCCAGGGTTTGGAGGGCCGTGCGGCCCAATGGCCTCGAAGAGCCAATTACGAGATTCACAGAAGCAATTTTACGCCTCATGCCAGGCGCTCACGGCGCAGCGCAGCCAGTTTTGCATCGGGAGGCCTCCAAGGCATCGGGAGGCCTCCCAGTTTTGCCATCGGGAGGCCTCTAAGGCAGAGCTTCGGGAGGCCTCCCGGTTTTGCTTCGTCAGGAGGCCTCCCAGTTTTGCTTCGTCGGGAGGCCTCCCAGTTTTGCTTCGGGAGGCCTCCAAGTAAGGCAGAGGGAGGCCTCCAAGGCAGACATGCAGATCGAGCAAGGGCAAGCCTCTGAAGCCAGACTCTGCGTGCAGCCGACCATTCCAGACTTGGTGGGGACGCGTTTGTACCAATGTATGATGTTTACTGCGAGCGAAGGCGCCATCACGGATTTGGGATCGATCTCAACAATCGTGACTGCCATTCTATTAGGAGGTACTCCGTACTGCATGCCATCCGCTGCGGTGGCTACGTACACAATCCCGCTGCACATTCTTTCAACGCAAAACAGGCTGTTGATGCCAATTATCCTCCCCTTTCCATCATACACCTACCCTGCCATGATGCTCCGGCCTCCGTCCTGGGTGATGCGTCGTCGGACGCGAATCTTCATGACGCCGTGGCCGAGGCGAATGGGCTCAACGTTCAAGCCAGCCCCGGATCCGTCGGTCGAATCCTCGGTTCCTGTCACGGAAGACGAAGAAGATGCTGTCGATTTCCTCGTTGCCCCTTGCCCCCGGACCGCGAGGATGGCGCTCGGGGCGAACATGAGCGCCTCGCCGGTGCGAAGGGCCACGATCCTGGAGAACAGCTCCATGCCGGAATCATGGAGTTCAATAGAAGACGAACCCACAGAAGCTCCCTGTTCGTCGAGATCGGTGGTCGTTTCCGCTCCTCGGTTGAGAACGGTCGCACCGGCGAGGTGCTGCTTCAGGCTTCGGAGCCAATCTGGGGATGTGAAGCGATGCACAATCGTGACGGAGCAAAGGTCCAGCAGCTTCGGCGAAATGGTAGGCTCTTGCGTCGAAATAAAAACCCTTGCTCCAATATGCCGCTGGAGGCGAATGGTGGAGAGCAGCGACTTTGTCAAGGTTTCGCACTCCGCCGTGTCCGTCATGTATTTGTGAGCTTCGTCCAGCGCAATGACGCGGCCAACTTCCGAACGCTGCTCCAGAAACATGCTGAGGCAGATGTTAAACAGAGCGCAGGCGGAGTCTGCAGTCACACACGGACACGACAAGTCGATGATGTTCAACTGCCCGGCCTGTAGACGTGGTCAGCGCATCACCAGCCACGACATCACCAAGCCAACGGAGTCTTACCTTAGGCGTCCAGCTATTCCCTCGGCTGACCAAAAGAGATCCCTTGGACTTTTTTTTCTTTAGCAAGACTGCGGTTGGTACCTGCTCCTTCACCATGAAGCTCTCCAAGGTCTCCAGGCGCTGCTGGAGGGGGCCTTTCTGGCCCGGTGTCAAGTCTTCAAGGTCTAGGGCGCGTTTGAAGGCTGCATAGTTGAACAGTCCGCCGTTTTTCTGCTGCGAAATTCGCAGTTCTCGAAGGATACGGTTGACCACGTGCAGGTACAGAGGCATTCCGCCCTGCACAGAGACCGCCATGAGGTCCATCATGCGGCTCGTGTTGAGATGCGACTCGTCGAATCGCAGCTCTTCGACGCGAACGTTTGGCAGTGCGCTGTAGATCCGCTTTTTTAGTTAGCGGGCTAAGCTGGGTTGAAGAGATGCTTCAGTCGGCGCACCTGGATCTGTCCGACATTGGTCGGCGGGCAGAGGACCCGGACGTTGATGCTGCTGTGGGAAGACAGAAAAGCTGCTTCACACGGAGAACCTCCTGTGTCGGAGATGAACGTGTCGTAATGGAAAACGATTCCAGTAAGCGGGCGCGGCAGCACGTTGGCTTCGGACGGAATCAAACAGTTCTCCAACAGACAGCTCAGAGTGTGGCTCTTTCCCGAGCCCTGGCTCCCGCAGATGAACACGCTCGATGGCGCTGTGATGTTATGATACAAGCGAGGATCGTTCTCGACCGACATGAGGCTACCGGTAAACATGGTGGCAGCCATCTTGCCCGCGTCGCCACCGAGGAGACCGTGCTGCGTGAATCGATCAGGCAGTGATTCCGCGTACTTGCGGACAACCTCGGTAAAGACCGGGGTGCCCATGATCTCGCCAGCATCTCTCGTCTGGCCATCGTCCTGGAGGAGGTCCAGATGGGACAGAAGCGTCGGCAGGTCTGTCTCAGGTTCTTTGGTGAACCCAGCCATGACGACTTGATGTTTTCGAGATGTTTGATGTTGTGAAGGCTTGTTGCTTGGGATGAAGGCGACGCAACGAGTGTGGCCTGAACAACAGAAGTGGAAGTGTTTGAAGAAAGGGCCAGTTGTTATTTCCACAGAGAAACTTCTCTCTTATGTAGAAAACAGCGCCGCCTGAAAAACAAGGCTGTTTCCTAGTTGTCTGGCCGGCTGCGTGAACAGCATGAACAGTTGCCATGGGCAGCTAGGCAGTGAATCGTGCCATGAGCTGGGTCAGAACGGGCACCGGCCGGCAAACGGCCACGCTACAGTTGAAGATCAAGGTGGAATTCACTTCTCCTGTAATAACATGTTTGGATGCTTCCAGAACTGCGAGGCATGGACAACGGTCACTGCGACGTGTAACTGCGAGCAGCAGCCATTCCAAGCTCTTGGTTGGGAGAACACAAAGTGCCAGTGAAGTGAATTGCAACTCTTGCCTAGGAGAGAGTTACCTGCTTCTGCAATGCCTCCTTGCAACCCACCTCCCTCACGTCAATACGCGGCACGCAAACGAGCTAGTCAACCGTTGCATGCCCTTGAGATTACACTCCCCGCTGTAGCGACATGAGTCCATGGATTTCATGCAGCATCACGGGTTCCAGTGTCTTGATTCGGCATGGAGGCACTCAAGTTCATATTCACTCCTTCGGATCCGATGCCGGTTAGTTGGTGCCGAGATGGAGGGGCATGCAGTCAAGTGTCCCAAGACCATCCATCACGTCATCCAGCGGCCCTTACAAATCCAAATACCGTGCGGGGAAGCGGGAGTCGTCTTCAACCCTTCATCTCTCGGCGATTTCTTTCCAAGCTCAAGCCCAAAGCACCATGGCCAACGTCGATACATCCCTTCCATCAGAAACCTCAGGAGCTGCCGCTCGGCTGGCCGCCCGCCACGCCGATGAGTATCCTCTCAAACTGTACGGTGGGTGGTTCTGTCCGTTTGTCCAGCGAGCATGGATTACCTTGTGCGAAAAGAAGATTCCGCATCAGTATGTCGAGATCAACCCGTACAAAAAGGAGCCTGAGTTCCTCGAAATGAACCCCCGCGGGCTGGTGCCGACCTTGGCGGTTCCGGCGAGTGCCCGAAGCAAACAGCAGAAGCCGTTGTTTGAGAGCGCAATCATCTGCGAGTACCTTGAAGATGCGTATTCCGACGAGGCCAAGTACGGGCCAGCCTTGCTTCCCGCCGATCCATACGAAAGGGCCAGGGCCAGACTCTGGATAGACCACGTCAACACGAGGATCATCCCGGCCTTTTAGAAGCTCCTGCAGCACACACCGGAGAAGCCCTACAGCATCGAGCAGGCTCGGGACGAGCTCCATGGCCACATCAAAAGGCTGACGGATCAGATGGACTCGCCTGGACCCTGGTTCTTGGGCCAGGAGTTTAGCCTCGTTGACATCAGCTTGGCGCCGTGGGCAAAACGCTTGTGGCTGATTGACAACTACAAGCCGGGCGGCTTGGGTATCCCGAAAGAGGGACAGGATGGTATCTGGGGTCGATGGAGGACGTGGATGGAGGCGCTCGAGAACCGGCAAAGCGTCAACGATACCTGGAGTGATGATGAGAGGTATGTTTTGGCCTACAAGAGGTATGCCGAGGACACGACAAATTCTCTTGTTGGACAGGCCACGCGGCAGGGGAAGAAGCTGCCTTAGAGGGGATATGTCAAGGAACGTATATTTAATGGCAGATAATAACAGTCGAGAAGTCTGAGGTCGTTCGGTGATCTAAGATACAGCGCGTCTTGCGCACTGTGCCGTCGGTCGACTTCCCACGTAAGCACAGTATGAACTCTTGACACCGTCTCCGCTGACGATGCCAATTAACACTGTCCCCGCCAACGATGCCAATTAACTCGAATGCTTCGCCAGGTCCATCTCCCCAACCACGCTTCAAGAACCATGTCCGACCCGGCCGCCTCGCGCTTCGCGCCGCAGAGCAAGACGACGCACGAGCGGCTTTCGACAAACACGGTTGGCCTCGTCGCTCTGTCCGACTTCCGCAAGCGCCGCGCCGAGGTTCTCGAGCGGCAAGAGCGCGAGGCTCGCGAGGCCGCGTTCTCTGGTGCGCCCACGCCGGATCGCTCGCAGACAGGCACCCCCGACAACGCCGGAAGCGACTCCGCTGGCGGCAGCGGCCCGGGACCCATCAAGAAGAAGAAGAAGAAGAAGCAGGGCAAGAAGTTGTTGTCGTTTGACGAGGAGGAGGACGACGACACCGATGGCAGCCAAGCCGTTGCAACTGCAAAGAACCTAGTATCGAGCAATGGCGGCGATTCCAGGGCCAAGTTCAAGGCGAACGCGGCCGTTGGAGTCGTCCCCAAAGCCGCAACCAAATCTGCCTTGCGCAAGGAAGCTGCTGAGCGGGAGGCGCTGAGGCGCGACTTTGTCCGGGTGCAAGAAGCCGTCAAGGCGACCGAGATTGCGATACCGTTTGTCTTTTACGACGGGGCCAACACGCCGGGCGGAACTGTGCGGATGAAGAAAGGGGATTTTGTCTGGGTGTTTCTGGACAAGAGCCGCAAGGTTGGTGCTGAACTCGGAGTCGGCGACCAGGCCAATTCCAGACGCGCATGGGCAAGAGTGGGCGTGGACGACTTAATGCTTGTCCGAGATACGGTTATTCTTCCTCACGTAAGTGCCGCTCTGCCCATGCACTATTGTATGTACATTTGCTAATGTTATTCTTCCCAGCATTATGACTTTTACTTCTTCATCATGAACAAGAGTGTTGGGCCTGGCGGCCAGCGGCTTTTCAATTTCAGCGACGAGGCCCCAACCAGGCCCGAGCCGCTGAGCTCCGTGAACGACGCTTCTGAAACGGACCGCCTCGTGACGCCTGCGTCGAAGGCTGCTGCGGCTTCATTGCTGCCCGCCGTCGACACCCTCGAGGGTGCTTCGGAAGACGCAACGATGACCAAGGTGGTCGACCGTCGGTGGTATGAGAAGAACAAGCACATCTATCCCGCCAGCACGTGGCAGGAATTTGACCCGGAGAAGGACTATACCGCCGAAGTCCGAAAGGATACCGGTGGCAACACGTTCTTCTTTTCGAAGTGATGTGGCATCCCGAGGATGTTTCCGAGGTGTGACTGCAGTCCTGGTCGCCGCGTTCGCTTGGGGCTGGGCGTTCCGCCCACTCAGAGAGGCGTCGGCTGAGCTTGGCTTGACATCGTATGCGGGCCAAGGCTGACGCGGAAGATTTCGGCCGTGTTATCAACGCTTCACCCCCAGAACTGCCAGAGAGCCCAGGAGGCACCGCCGACGAGGAGCCACCCTGGCCAGAAGAGCAAGAGGATTATCGAGTTGCCGCCGCCGAGGATGAAGACTGCAAACTCAAAGAAGAGCTTGTTGCGGACAAGTCGTACGGTTCGCGACTCCCAGAGATCGGCTACGGCCTTGCCGGACACGGAGAGACCGTGAAAGGCGCCGAGCTTGGTGGCAATGAAGGCCCAGGCGGCGAGGAGACGGCCGGCATAGAGGGCGTACGCGAGGGCGAGGTTCGCGACAAAGTAGGCGTGGAGGCACAAAACGACGGAGAAGGGGCCCAAGACGCGCTGGAAGCCTGCGGCAAAAGCCAGGGCCGGGCCCAGTCGACTGACGATTGCGGAGTGGGGGTTGAGAGAGACTCCCGGCTCCACTTTGGAAGCTGTTAGAAGAGATATCTTGTCCATGGCAACAAGCGATATTGTCGAGGTCACGGAACGGCAAAGACCGTACCTGGAGATGAGGACGGAGTTGTCGACTTCGCGCCCACACAACAAGTCGTTTTCGATATCGCGTTGCTTATAACTCGAAGGGCCTCCTCCACCCCGCCCCTTAGTCTCGACACGGCCCAACTAGACGTCTCCTTCGCGGCATATGTAAAGTGTAAAGAGTCACGAACTAGGTAGCTTAGGTCTGACAGCGGGCGGCAACAGAGGCGACGCCGCCAAGGCACGCTGCCGATTCGCAGCGCATGACTGGAACACGCTATTTAGACTCTCCCGATGCAGGCCCCGCGGGGGGACGAACCAAGCGACCACGTGGGGCCGCTGATTCGAGACACGGCATTCCGTATTGCAATTGCCCATTGCAAAGACGGCCATTTGCTTGGATGGGATTTGGTCAGATGCGATGCGATGGATGCGCTGCGATGCCGTGGCGGGGAAGACGTATTCGATTGGCTGCGCCGGAACAGGGAGTCGCCTCGGGCTGCCCTGTTTGGCTTCCGACCGCGCGGAAGAAGGAGAGGAGTCTCAGGCATCGACTTGATCAGCTTTTGCCCGGAGACTCCAGGTCCAGGCTGCGAGGATCGGCGGCACCGTCGCGGATGGCTCTGCGAAACAGAAACCGGTGTGCCGGACGATGCCGGAAGCGCTCGGCGACTTACACCGAGGCAGTTTCCACGTGCTGTCCGCGATGGATGGTCCGGAGACTGCTTTTCTGCGGTTGCAGCGGGCTTGGGACGCATGGCATACCCGATATAGCATGCCGATGTTCTTGTATATGCGAGACCTGCAGCGAGGACGCGCATGGTTGGCTTCGGCCACTTGCCTGGATGAACTGGATCGAGCCATGTGGTCCCACATCTGGTAGGATACAACGCCTCGAAACACCACACCAGGCCCCTCCGTCGACGACGATATCCGCCCCATGTCCCACCTCTGGTAGGATGCAACGGCCGCGTCCTCTTGCTCGCGGCGCCTCAAAACACCACGCCCCCTCCGTCGACGACGACATCCGCCCCGTTGACATAAGAGCCCGCCCTGCTCAGCAGCATCACCACTACGCCCGCCACCTCCTCGGGCACGCCCATCCTTCCAAGCGGATTCCTCCCGCACCACGACCGCCGCGCCTCGGCCAGCCCCTCGCCCTCGTTGAGCACCGTGTCCATGTACCCCGGGCTGACGCTGTTGACGGTGATGCCGTAGCGCGCCCACTCGGCGGCCAGCGAGCTCTTGAGCATCACCACGGCCGCCTTGCTGACGTTGTACGCGGCCTGCGGCTGCGGGAAGTTGACGCGGTGCGCGGATATCGACGCCGTCAGCACGATGCGCCCGCCCGTGCCCTGCGCGACCATCTGCCGCGCGGCCGCCTGCGCGCACAGGAACGTGCCCGTGGTGTTGACGTCGAGCACCCGGCGCCACTGGGAGGCGGGCATGTCGAGCGCGTGAACGCAGCCCACGATGCCGGCGAAGCAGACGAGCGAGTCTACTGATCCGAGGAGGGTGGCTGTCTCGGCGACGGCGTGGGCGACCTGTTCCTCGTCCGTCACGTCCACGCCACGCGCCTCGACCTTGGCCCCCGGGAACTCTTCCCGCAGCGTCTGGATGCTGTCCCGTGGCGCCAGGTCCAGGATCATGAGCCCGGACAACCCATGTTGGAGCATGGCCCGGGCGACTTCCATGCCAATGGCCCCCGCGCCGCCCGTGACGATGGCGTTGCCGGAGATGCTGAAGCGTCCGGGCGCCGAGTTGCGCGCTGCGGGATGTTGCGCGTCGACGCTGGCCTTGTCGTCATCGCCGTGCGCGAGGGTCATGAAGGGGATGGTGCGCTTGGTGAGTTCGCTGCGTGCGTCTGCGTGAGACGGGTTGGCCATGGTGACGGAGGCGGTGCGTTCTGGGACGGCTCGACAACGTACGAGGTGCTTGTGTTGCAAGCCGCAGCGTCGTTGTACTGTCTATTCTCCCCTGGGCTGAAGTGATGGAGCTGAAACCATATCGGCGATCCAGTATTTGCTGTGCGCTTCTTGTGATGACTTGTGCTTGAGCAGGTGTTGTTCGGACCCCAGAGGTCCCTCACCAACCCAGCATGATACTCCGATGGGTGACTGTCGCCCGAATTGAGAGACACTGTGCTCGCAGCCTTGCTGGTTATCTCAACGTCATGCCGAAGCGAAGGACATGTAAACAGGAGCCTTGGTTTTCAGCCGCGTCGTGCAACCATCAATCCGTATTCTCTGCCAAAATGCATTGGATGAGAGCTGTTCGGCCGGATAGTCGCCAACATGACTGGTCCAAGCCAGGGGGCCGCAAAGGTTCCATGGCAGGCAGAGGGCGGGCGGCTGAGGATCACTTTCGTCCCCTGATCACGGCAAGGTAATAATTACTAGCCACCGACGGAGAACTGCTCCTTCACCCGCCACGCGCAGCCCACCTTGCTGCCGTCTTCATGCCTGACGTGAGTGAGCCGCAACAGGCCATCCTAGTGGTTGTGGCAAGTTCAGAGGCATGCCGAGGGAACAGGATGGTGCGCTGGTTGTTTGAAGCGCGCAAATGCTCGTACGGGAGTCTGTCTGGTGGTTCGTGTGTTCTTGTATTGCTTGCACGGACCAATGCTGTGGATGGAAGCGTTGCAACGCAGCTTACGGAGGCAAATACAGTCGGCCTGTTTGGGATGTCGAGCTAGAACCGGCCCTACCTGTACGACAAGAGGTATCACGGCGATGCACCTCGGGACGCCAGCAGCAGCACATCTGAAAACATGCCACAGCCGGAAAGAATCGCTCAGCCCCCGTCCGTCAGCCCCGCCCGTCGGTGGTGGTGGTATTTGTACGTGTGCGTTGTCTCCCCCGCCCGGAAACGCGGATGAAGATGGAGACATGCGCAGGAACCCGGGGGATCCATGGGACACGGCGCGTGACCTGCACGGGATGCGCAGATGTGATGGGTGGCAAGGGCCTTCACTCGCTCGTCCAGTATGATCGAGGCGCTGTGCTGTACGGCGCAGCATGTGGGCTGCATCTCGCCAACGTCGCGAGTGGTGATGGGGTCCTGTCCACGCAGCTGCAGCCGGATGTCCCATTGCCCGGGAGAGACTATCCGTAGCTCCCGCCCGCGAATCTCCGGAGCAGAAAGGGGACGCGCGGATGTTGCTGCTGCGACAGGCGGCGGTCTACCTGGATTTGGCTGTTGTTGGGGGTGGAAGCGTGTCAGGCTCTGAGAGGACGAGAGAGTTGGGCGTCCAGGGTGATGTGGTGCTCTGTCTGGCCAGCGGGAAGGGAGTCTGCTGTTGAACGGTAGAGAACGGACCAGATGTCGACCTGCGGTGAGTCGATTTGTGAGCCGAAACCCGCTGTCCATCGCATCGCCTTGACCGACCTACGAATTTGGATTATGCAATACCTACTACGGAGTACTTCGTACAGAGTTCTTGTAAATGCTCCTCAACTCTGGTGCTGGTCGCCGCCGGCACTGGCTGAGAGCAGATCTTCAAGTTTTCAAGAGGCAGGCCTGATTCTGGAATCGAGTCCTTCCTGAGAGCGCGGGGACAAGGGCGGAGGAAGCAAAGCAGTGGCATGCATGGGTCGTGATGACCACGTAGCCCGGCGGTTCCGCTCCAACTCGACAGGGGAACGAGCACCAGTGTGCCAGCCAGAGTCGCACAGACTGCTCGTTGCTGCATCCGCCAGCTTGGGTGTTTGCTCGTGCCGTGTGTGGGGTGCGTCGAAGCAACGCAACCAGGGCATGATTGGGGATGGGGCTGCAGTATATGGCGGATGTTGTCCCGTCCCCCGGGGCAAAGAGCGGTGATCCCGGCCAGCGGCCCAGCGTACTCGTTCGCGACGGGGGCTAGCCGGAACTGGGGTCAGCTGTGAAGGAACGGTGGCAGACACTGACCAGGCGCTCGACGGGCGCTGTCGTGATTCCTTGGTGCGAGCTGACTCGGTGTTCCCACTAGCGCCTCAGTGGCTGGTTATTCAGTCCCTACGAAGTAACTATATATATTTTACTTTTCATATTAATAGCTAGAACTATCTTATAATACCCCGACAACTACTTTATTATTTTACCGATAATATTCCAATATGCTATTTTACTCCTTTAGCTATATATATGAACGTTGTTATCTGGTATGATGGTTATATGCCTGGTATGCCTCGTAGGCAGAATTAATCAAGTTTAACCGCTAGAGGTAATATGCATTTTTGACGGGGAAGCCGGACACACCCCGCGACAAGGGCTGTGCTCAGGGTTCCCAGACAGTTACTGTATGTAAGGGATGTACGAAGTACCTCACAAAGTACCTTACGGAGTACTGCGTGTTACGTGGTGCCCATGTCGAGATTGATGCGCCGTTGCCAGTGCGGGAGTGCTTGTTCAGGTATGTTTGCTTTTCCTCTCATTCTGATCCATCTGCCGCGGAGGCCCGCATGCAATCGAAGTCTTTAAAGACCACTTTTCTGTTGGGCTTTTGAAGGCAATATGGCCACGTGATGGAAGAGCTTAGATCTGCCGACTTCACGAGGGGACAAGGTTCAAGGCACAGTGCTGAGGACAGTGAGACCGCCCCTGCGGCAATGTTCTTAGATCAAGGTACTCGGTACGGCGATTCGCGCTGCGCCGGCGGGGTGGCCACGAGTACACAGAACGGATTTTGGCCATGGTGCTAAGTTCCCTGTGCCCAGTAGCGCGCCTTCGCGGCTCCCCGAGCGGCCCAAAGCATTCTGGAACAAGAAAAATGCACCACGCCGCCCGCCTCCTGGTCGCCTTCCAGGCTCGTGCTCTCCTCTCTTCTGTTCACTTCCATCCCCCCCTCCCATACCTTGGCTTGTATCTCTTGTACAGAGGCCTTCGCATTTCACGGACAGTATACATCGGCTACCACCAGCGGCAGGTTTAGTTGTCGGCCGCCTCCGATCCCACCACTGAGCCGCAACACACACAGATCCCTCCTTGTTCGCACTGGCGGCCCCTCGCGCGCCACCGCCAGGCTTGACAGTGCTTCTCGCCTGCGCACTGTACCGCACCACGGCCCACTACCTCACACGACGATATCATCCACCTCTTCAACTCTCCATCCCTCCCACACGCTAGGGCTGGACTACGTGTGCCACAACAGGCCGACCCGACAGATTGTGTCATCCTTTCCGCACTAACCCCGGCATCCAATCGCCCGGCTCCTTGTTCTCCAGGCTCGATCAATCATTCACCTTCCACGTTTCCGAGGCCCAGTGCTACGGCCAACACCAACACCCGCCTCTTCTCAAACTTGCTCCTTCAGAGCAACGAAGCGACACGCACTGGCGTTGGGCATCACGCCCCGCCCCATCGCCCCTTGACGGACCACCGCGTCTCATCCGCCTCCACGCATCAATGACGAGCCAACCACAATGACACTCCCTTGACTAGCATCAACAGTCACCATTACTGATTGACCCAGTCAAGGCTCATCCCGTCCGTGGGCATGTATGCTCTGCAACAACTCGACGACTCTCCCGCCCTTATGGACAAGACACCGCCCGTCTGTCACGGCGCCCAAGCCGTCACGCAACCTACTACGAACCAGATGGCGAATCAGCAAGCCGGTGCTCCTGGTACGCCCTTGCCGTCCACAACCACCGCCGGCAGCCAAACGTCAAAGCAATCTTCAGCAACAAATTCCGTCAGCCAGTCGCCCGCGGCCTCGCGAGACACCTCTCCCACCCGCAATCCCCGGAGGACAACGTCGACGCAGCGGCTCGGCAGCGCCAGTCGATCGCGGAAGAACAGCCAGCAGGATCTGAGCCCGTCCCGGCAGACCAAGTCGAGCATTCCCGAACCAACGTCGGCGCCGCGAACGCTCTCTTCGACAACCACCCCAAACCTGCGCCCGGCGAACAAGGAGCCTCAGATCCTGGCGCCGACGCCTCAGAAACTCACAGCAATCCCAGATCTGAGAGACAGCCCGCGCTGGCCCGTCTCACCGCGTTTGCGATCACCTCCACCACAGCTGAACAAGCCTGGCGCCACCAGTGCACCTGCGATCAGCATCCAGCGACCTAGTCCGTCGCCTCAGCCATCAGAACCACCGCACCGCCCCTCTGACAGCGACACCGATGATCCGCATCCGCAGTCGGGTATCCGAACTCCGGCTCGCGGCCCGCTGGAAACAGTACAAGAAGTCAGCCAGAACAACTCTCCTGCCCACGCAAGCGATACCGTATTGTTAGACCAGGTCAAGGAGAGACTCTGGGCTCCAGACAACCAGTCGGATAGCGGTACCGTGAGCGATAGCGGCCGAGCCCTCAAGGCCAAGTCCAACATGCACGGCCAGCAAGCCGGGAGCGACGGCGGCACAGTCAAGGCCGAGCTGCGAAGGCCGACCTCGGTACCTCCGCCCCCGCTCGTCTCGAGACAGTCCAGTGCCCTGTCAACCAAGCAGGCCAAGTCCAAACCCGAAGGTTCCACGCAGAACATGACTGTAGAGACGGAGACCGTTCCCAGCGTCCCTCAAGTGGCTCTGGCAACAGGCGCCAAGTCCGAGGCAGGCAACGGAACGCTCAAGGCTAAGCCGAGTACCGAGACTATCAGGCCCAGAAAAGAAAAGAAGAAGAGCATGCGCAAGCAGCCACCCGTCAGCTCGGCAACAGGTAAGGCTTGGCGCTTCGTAGCGGGTGAGGTATTTGCTGACAACAGGATTGTAGGATCTTCCAAGGCCGACATCTTCGAGGCCAAGATTGCCAGTGCCGTCGATGAGGCCAACACGTCCGATTCCGAAGAAACCTTTGTCTATGATTCTAACCCTCCAGACAACACGGAGCGGACCAACCGCCGCTTTCATTCTCGAACCCCCAGTGCCACGTCCATGGCTAGCCAGGCGGACCGGCAGAACCTGCGGTCCATCTATGGCGTCATGCAAGACGGCGGCCACGGCCACGGCCATGTTCACGGACCCGTGCCCAAGAAGAGCATGAAGTTCGTAAACACCTTCAATGGAAACGCCAGCGACAGCTTGACTCCTGCGGATGAGGATGGAAAGGGAACCGGTCGAAGTGCCGGCGGTTCGGCGCGAGGCACCGTCCGACACCATCACCACATCGGCAGATGGGGCCGACAGCCTGGCAACGGCCACGCGTCGCTGTTTGACAACGAATCACCATTCCCGAACGCGGCGAAATCCAAGATCACCGGAAACAACTCACGCACCTCGTCGGGTCCCACCAGCCCGAGAAACTACCAATCTGCACGTGGTCATCTTAGCACTAAGCGGTCTGCGATGCAGATGTCGTCGAGCTACGACCTTGACGAAACCACGGGCACCGACGATGAGCGGACCCCCTTACTCGACTCGACGACTCGCTCTTACCGGGGAGGCCGGAGTCGGCGTGGACCGCACAGTCTGCGGCAGGCAGAATCGCAGACGTATACCAGGCGCTCGTCGTACCTGAACCGGTTTGCGGCCTGTCTTGTTCTGACAATGATGTTCCTGTTGGTCATCACGGGCGCCATAGGGTTCATGTTTGCCACGTCACAGCCCATGACGGGCATTGAGATTGTCTCCGTCAACAACGTCGTCACCAGCGAACAGGTCTTGATGTACGACCTCACAGTCAAGGCGCACAATCCCAACATCGTGGTCGTGACGATTGATCACGCAAACCTGGAGATCTTTGCCAAGTCGGAATACGCAGGCACCGACTCGGACTGGCGGAAGACGACGCCCCGTGGCCCCGGCAACTTCCACACTCGAGATGACCCAGCAAACGATCCACCGAGGGGACCCGGCGAGGGCGATGGTGAGGGTGATTCTCGACCAAACATATTGCTCGGCCGGATCACCGAGTTTGACAGCCCCCTGACTTTCGAGGGCTCACTCTTCCACCAGGGGACGTCTTCGTCGACGGGAGAAATGCAACTTCCGTATCCCGGAAATGACACGGCGGGTGGCTCGGAACGGTGGGAGCGCATTTTCCAGAACGAGTTTGACCTCATTGTCAAGGGCGTCGTCAAGTACAGCCTCCCCCTCAGCGCCCACGTCCGCAGCGCCACGGTCTCGGGGCGAGCAACCGTCAAACCAAACTCGGCCAACGACCCGTCTCTCAAACCGAACAGCACTGCTCCGCACGTTTCGTGACATGAAGTCGCCCACGTGGCGGAATAGGGGCCCGTTCTACTTTTTCTATGTCCTTCTCCGTCTTGTGTATATTGAGCGCGCGTGCACGGCATCTGAAGAAGCGCTGGCGTTGGATTCGCATCTCCAACCACATCATGACTGTGTCTGAAAGGGAGGTCGAGATGGGATTTGCTTTTGTGTTTTTTGTTCTCTTGGGTTATAGACGGGCCGGGAGCCCGCATATCGGGAGCCTCTGGGGCATCAGTCGTTAATCGATGTGCAAGATCCCCGAGCTTGGTGTTGGCGGAAGGCTCCCGATGCCGAATGGAGTGATCTGAAGCTACAAGCAAGCTGGCGAGACCAGGGAAAGGCAACATACAAAGCGACAAGGGCGGATACCACCAATTTTTTTTTTAGGGGGGGGGCCGAGGTTTCATTTGTTCTCGCGACTATAGATGGCAAAAGTGGCAACTACAGTTTGTAATTGTAACGGCTTTATGATACATACAACAAACATCGACCCGAGGAAGAGACGGCGGAGGGGAGGACGTGGAGGCTCAATGAGATTGGGAACGGCTGGTAACTGAGCGAGGGTGTGTGAGTGAGACTTGATAGAGAATGACAAGTAATTTGATGATGCTGGACAGGATGCCTCCTGGACTCCGCGAGATGCAAGGCCCGAAAAGGACAAAAATTGCGGACAGTGTTAAATGATGTATTAAACGAAATGGTATCTGCTCTGGATACTACGTGGCTATCTCAATTCTTGAACCAAACACCGGCCCTCCTTTTGCGCAACTCCTTTTGAACGTAAATCTCATCACAGGTAATTTCATGCTTCATCCGCGTCCTACGAGAAATGGATGCCTTCCTCGTTAAAGGCAAACAGCAGCCGCAGAAAATCGTTCTCGTCGCATTTGCCGGAGCGCTTGTCGGCCAGGTCAGTCACGTCCTCGAGGACCTTGCGGATCTTTTCGCGGACGAGTTCGGCGACCTTGGTCTTTTTGCGCTTGCTCTTGGTCTTGGGGGCGGAAGACGCGGCCGAGTTGCGCAGCTCCTTGAAGAAGTCGGGGGCGTCTTCGTCATCGACGTCCATGTCCTCGTTGTCGGCTGGGCCGTTGTCCTCTACCTCCATCTCTTCCTCGCCGTCGTCCTCCACCAGGCTCTCATCGATCGGCACGCCGTTCATGGCGCACCACGTCCGGTAGTTGCGCTCCACCATGGCAAGCACCTCCTTGGTGCCCAGCCAGCTCGCGCGCAGGGTCTTGTTCTTGCGCACAAAGCAGACGCGTAGCAGGCCGTCCCACTCGTCCCAGCTGACGTTGGGGCGGTCTTTGCCCGTCTTGGGCTCGATGCGGACGACCGAGGATTCGACCTGGGGCGGGGGCCGGAAGTTGTTCTTGCCAACCTTCATGATGTGGGTGATCTTGGCCCAGAACTGGGCGTTGACGGAGAGGCGGCAGTAGAGGGCGTCGCCGGGGCGGGCGGTGAGGCGGAGGGCGAATTCGCGCAGGAACATGAGGACCGAGGTGCGAGGGGGGTTGGGCATAGCGAGGAGTTTGAAGACAAGGGGAGAGGAGATCTAGGTGGGATTGTCAGCACAAGCGCATTCGGGCATGAAGCAGACATGAACATACCTGGTAAGGCGTATTTGAAATGCAAACATCAAACGCTGGCAAATCCGTCTTGATTACGTCCCCAAGCAGCACCTCCAACTTGCGTTGCTCCGGCTTCCCTTGCACTCGCTTCGTGACCTCGGCCGCCATCCTGGGATCCAGCTCCACGCAGATGCACTTCTTGGCCTTTTCCAATATCCGCACCGTCAGGTTGCCGGTACCGGGGCCAACCTCCAGCACCGTGTCCGTGGGCTTCAGGTACGCCTTGTCGACGATGGCATCGGAGACGCCGGGGTTCTTGAGAATGTGCTGGCCGACGTTGGTGTTGAACTTGAATACGTTGTTCTTGCTTGCGCCTTCCCCGCTGCCTTTGCCGCCGCCAGAGCGGTCATAGGGTGTGCCGGAAGCGCTGCCGCGCTTGACGTGCTTCGTTTTCGCCATGCTGGTTGCGCCTGTGTCGAGGATTGTGGACAAGAGAGGAGGGGCGGTGATGCGGGAAACTTTTTTGGTGGTGGTGCTATCGATAAGCAACTAACATGTGTTAGACATTCTTAAGGTGGTGCAAGCCTCGCCGGATTTATGTGGCGAGCCGTCCTCACATTTTCACCCGGGCCAAGCTCTTCTAGCACGAGCCCGGCTAGACCCAGCCTGTACTTGGCGCGACCAAGGCAACAAAGGTCCTGCTTCTGCATACCCATCTTCACCCGCCTCCGCCGTGCATCGCCAGCGCTGCCGAGCCACGATGACAACCCGACGTGATTTCCTGAGCCAGCCGGCGCCAGAAAACTACGTCGCTGGCCTGGGTCGAGGTGCCACTGGCTTCACGACACGATCTGATCTCGGTCCAGCTCGCGACGGGCCTAGCGAGGACCAGATCAAGGAAGCACTCGCGAAACGAGCCGCACAGCTTGGCCTCTCGACTGACGGCAAGGATGGGAAGAAGGGAAAGGACAACGCCGCCGACGACGAGGATGACGGACGATATCAAGACCCAGACAACGAGGTCGGCCTCTTTGCCGGTGGCGTCTACGACAAAGACGACGAGGAGGCGGACCGCATCTGGGAATGGGTCGACGAGCGCATGGACCGGCGGAAACGCCAACGGGAGGAGCGTGAGAATGCCGAGCGAGAAGAGTTTGAGCGCAACAACCCCAAGATCCAGCAGCAATTTTCAGATTTGAAGCGTGCCCTGGGGACCGTCACGGACGACGAGTGGGCGAACCTCCCCGAGGTGGGAGATCTGACCGGAAAGAACCGCCGGAGCAAGCAGGCATTGCGCCAGCGATTTTACGCAGTGCCCGACAGTGTTCTCGCGGCGGCGCGAGACTCGACGGAGATGGGCACCACGGTTGCAGACGACGGCGTCGCAACAGGCCGCGGAGACTCTGGAGACGGAACGATGACCAACTTTGCTGAGATCGGGGCCGCGCGCGACAAAGTGCTAAAGTCGAGACTGGAGCAAGCTTCGCAAATCGCCGGAGGCGACTCGGTCGCTGGGAGCACCACAAGCATTGACCCGCAGGGATACATTACGAACCTGGCCAAGATGCAGGCCAACGGGGCTCAGGCCCAGGTTGGCGATATCAACCGTGTGCGAGAGCTGCTCCAGTCCGTCGTCAAGACGAACCCAAACAACGCCCTGGGGTGGATTGCCGCCGCCCGACTGGAAGAGCTGGCTGGCAAGATTGTCGCCGCACGAAAGACCATCGACAAGGGGTGTGTGGTGTGCCCGAAGAGCGAGGACGCGTGGCTGGAGAATATTCGACTCAACCACGAATCCCCCAACGCAAAGATCATCGCCCGCAAGGCCATCGAGTCAAATCCCCGGTCGGTGCGTTTGTGGGTAGAGGCGATGAGATTAGAGAATATTGCCAGCAACAAGAAGCGCGTCATCCGCCAGGCGCTCGACCATCTGCCCGAGTCGGAAGCGCTGTGGAAGGAAGCCGTCAACCTGGAAGGGGATCCGGCCGACGCGAAACTCATGCTCGCCAAGGCAACAGAGCTCATCCCGCTGTCCGTGGACCTGTGGCTGGCGCTGGCTCGACTAGAGACGCCCGAGAACGCGCAAAAGGTGCTGAACAAGGCCCGAAAGGCTGTGCCGACATCCCATGAGATCTGGATCGCGGCTGCGCGGCTGCAAGAGCAGCTCGGCCAGGGCGCCAAGGTCAACGTGATGAAGCGAGCCGTGCAGGTGCTGGCTAAGGAATCGGCAATGCCGACTCGCGAAGAATGGATTGCTGAAGCAGAAAAGTGCGAGGAAGAGGGGGCGACGCTCACCTGCGAGAACATCATCCGCGAGACGCTGGGCTGGAACCTCGACGAGGTCGATGACCGCAAAGACACGTGGATGGAAGACGCCAGGGCCAGCATCAACCGGGGCAGATATGAGACCGCCCGCGCCATCTATGCCTATTCCCTACGAGTCTTCATCAACAGTAAGACAATGTGGGTGGCAGCCGCCGATCTGGAGAGAACGCACGGCACCAGGGACTCTCTGTGGCAGCTTCTCGAGAAGGCAGTGGCGGCGTGCCCGCGGAGTGAAGAGCTGTGGATGACGCTCGCCAAGGAGAAGTGGCAGGCTGGAGAGGTGGACGAGGGTCGGCTGGTTCTCAAGCGGGCGTTTTACCAAAACCCGAACAATGAAAACATCTGGCTGTCTGCCGTCAAGCTCGAATTGGAGAGCGGCCACATGGAGGAGGCGCGGGGGCTGCTCGACATTGCGCGTGAACAAGCACCCACGGACCGCGTTTCTATGAAAAGCGTGGCCTTTGAACGGGTGCAAGGCGATAACGAGGCGGCTCTGGATATGGTCCTGAAGGCGCTGCAACAGTTCCCTGCCACGCCGAAGCTGTGGATGCAAAAGGGTCAGATCTATGAGGACCTGGACAAGATCGGGCTGGCCAGGGAGGCATATGCCACGGGCGTCAAGGCCGTCCCCAAGTCAGTGCCGCTGTGGCTTCTCTACTCTCGGCTGGAGGAGAGGGCAGGGTCGGTCGTCAAGGCACGATCCATCCTCGACCGGGCCCGGCTGGCCGTGCCCAAGAACGCCGAGCTGTGGTGCGAATCGGTCCGGCTGGAGCGACGGGCCGGCAGCATCCCGCAGGCCAAGTCCATGATGGCCAGGGCGCAACACGAGGTGCCCAAGAGCGGGCTGCTCTGGGTGGAACAGATCTGGCACCTCGAGGCACGCACGCAGCGCAAACCGCGCAGTCTCGAAGCCATCAAGAAGATCGACAACGACCCGCTGCTGTTTGTGGGCGTGGCGCGCATCTTCTGGGGCGACCGCAAGCTGGACAAGGCGCAGAACTGGTTCGAGAAGGCGCTAGTGCTGGACCCGGACTACGGGGACAGCTGGGCGTGGTACTACCGGTTCCTGTGCCAGCACGGGACGGAGGAGAAGCGCGAGGAGGTGGTGAGCAAGTGCGTGCAGAGCGAGCCGCGGCACGGGGAGGCGTGGCAGCCGGTGGCCAAGAACCCGAGGTACGCGATGAAGGGGACCGAGGAGATTCTAAAGCTGGTGGCGGCGGAGCTGGAGCAGTGAGCGGTGACACGGTGAAGTCGTGTCCAGTCGTGTCCAGTCGTGCCTAACTGATATGTTGTCGTTTGCGTCTTGTACCTATATCACTAGAGGCGGCCCAGGGTCTGGAGTTCGGTCTGCTTTATCAGCTCGTGGCCGCAGCACGTGTTGCCGCAGCATCATGGGGACGGATAGTGGAGGATAAAGCCATCACGAGGGGCAAGGCCAAGCAATGCAGACATGAAATTGCTCCTATTCCGGGGCACACCGGGAATTACACACATTGGAAGCACTCAGATACAGGCGCAGCACAGCACACCCAACAACTCCAGCGACTTGTCCTCCCCAACAGGCCGTTGCGGTCTCATTCGCAATCATCTGATGGTCCCGCAAGAGTCGCCGCCGGCCGCGGCTTCGTAGCCCGTCGTCGCACATTACTTGCTGCTGCCGCCGAACCAGCCAGAGATGCCACTCTTAGCCTTGGCGGCGCCGTCCTCGACCTTTTGGTCGAACTTGTCGACAGCCTTGAGGGCATCTGCCTTTGCGTCCTTGGCGTAGGCCTCGGTGTTGCTCTTGAGTCTGGACGCCTGCTTGTCGGTGTCGGACACCTGTCGGTCTGGTCAGCAACAGCGTCACCAATGCACCATCATCCTCTGGGAGGAGCAGGGCCGCCCGAGAGAGGGGGGGGGGGGAACAAACAGCCTTGTCGAGCTTTGCGCCAGCCTCGGCGCCGTAGCCCTTGAGCTCCTTCTCGGCGTTGGGGGAGCCGCCGGGGAGGCGGGACTTGACGCTGGCGGAGGCCTTGTGGACGTCGCCTGTGAGAAGAACGTGTTAGCTGGCCGATGGCGCCATCCGCAGTAAATGGGAGGACGGGCAAGACGGACTCTCAAACTTATTCTCGGCGGCCTTTGCGTTGCCGCCGGCGCTGTAGAAGTAGTAGCCGATGCCACCAGCGGCGCCGAGGCCGAGGATGAGGGGCATTCGCGACTTGGACATGGCGGCTGCGGTTGATTGATGGATGGACTGGGGAGGTGCGTGGTTCAAGCTGTCGGAGGTTTGGATGGTTCGATTGGAACAACGATGGGTTGCGAGAGTGAGGAGGAGCAAGAGGAGAAGAGGTGATGCGGAGGTGACACAACGGGTGCCACGGCTACGATGGGCTGGACGCGGCACGTCTCTCGCCCTTCCTCCATAGGCAAGGTACGGAGTAGGTACGTACGAACTACTCCGTACAGCGCGAGGCATGCTGCTGCATCCTAGGTTCAGTGCTAGACTTGGCAGGGAACTGGGCGAGGCACGGCCGTTGATGCGGTGGGTATTGGACAGCTGGTGAATTCCGGGGCGCTGATTCGCTGTTTGTCCCAGTTGGGATACATGACGTAGGTGTGTGCTGGAAAAGGGACGGGTACTTGCAAAGCTGCACCAACCGCTCCGGGAGACTGCATGTGTTGCCCCAGATTTACACCCAGTGAGTAAGGCATGAGGCGCTAAACACATGCATCTGTTTACACGTTACTGGTTCCTGCATGGATGCTTCCGCGACCTATGCTGAGGGTAGGCATGGAGGTTGCGGTTGAGGTTGAAGTCCGGCGGGCCAGCATCATGCGGATCAGAAGCTCCAGCAACTGCAAAACTGGGGCGATCTGCTACGGGGCTTTCACGCAGCAGTGGCCCGCTGTAACTAGCTTGCCAGCGGGGAAGCGGCTTGCGCCGGGGGCTGAACTGCTGAAGCCGCCCGCCCCATTACATCATCGACGCACCGGGACATCACATCGGCCCACCTGCGTCGAGAGCTGCAGGCGACATCGCAGGACTCCGTCTTGTGTTGCAGGGGAGCCTAAACCGAGGTGCACCGTCTCGCATCCTCGTCGTGCCTGCTGGGCAACTGGGCTTTGCATTTACAAGCACAATTGATTGATCGATTGCATTGCAGGCGAGAACCAACCACCCAACCACCAGGGTCCATCAGGAGTGGTAGTGCAGCACACGAGCAAGAGACGGACTGGCCGAAAGCAGCAGCGCCTCTTGGTTTCTTGTCCTCCGCTTTCTGTGCATGCGCGTCTCCTTGTCCAGTTCTCGTGCGTCGGGTTGAATACTTTTTTTCTCTGTGGGTGCCTGGGTCTTTCTCTTCCCGATTTTTCCCTTTACCCGGGCGTGCAACTCTCTACCTTACCTTACCTACTCCGTACTTCGCGTCGATCCCAGCTCGTCCGTCAGCCTCGCTGCCACCACCTACCCAGGGCACGCGACACCCACTATGCGAAGAGACCTGCCCCGGCCATGCTGAGGGTCCGGAGCTCTCGTCGCGTCACGGGGTTGAAGCCGAACGACTATGATCACGAGATTGGCCTGGTTAACCACGATGAGGTACTGTCGCCCTCGCCGCTGAGCTCCGACGCCGATACCCGCAGGGGGTCTACGATGTCACGCTTGATATCGCTGGCCGATACGGAGCAGGAGGATGCAGGAGAAAGAGGAGGCGACGTGGGAGAAGACAGCCCAGGTCCCGGGGAGCCAGGGACGAGCGGGACCGATTCTGGACCACAAAACGATGAGCAACAGCTGGAGCAACCGCCAGGGGAGCTAGAACATGAAGCAAGATTGCCTCATCCGGTGCAGAGGCCGTCAATCGAGGTTCAGGGTATGTCTCGAACAATTCCAGTAGTGAATACGTACGAGAACACCCTTGCTGACGCCCTCAGCTCCGACTCCGGACGTCTTCAACGAAGCTGCGCATCGAATAGTGTCACAGCGGCCCCGGGCAAAACGGGAGACGGCGATTGATATCCTATACGAAAACGAAAGAGGAGGCTTTCTCTGTGGCACGGCGCTGTTCTCGTCTAAAGCCCTCGGTAGTCTTGATCCCCCTGCCTGGAGTACGTATAGTCCTTCATGGTCAATGCTAGCCGTCCTGCTGACTGAAAATGTAGCCAATGCCTACCACAAGTCTTCACCGACGAGCATACACACTGCGCAGGTTCCCGATCCGTCATGGGAGTGGGCGTGGCCCGAGTGGCGGGTCAACCACCAGGAGGGCATGGACGACGGTGGCTGGGAGTACTCGTTTGCCTTTCCCAAAATGTTCTCGTGGCACGGCGCCAGGTGGTGGAACTCTTTCGTCCGGAGGCGCGCCTGGATACGCAAGAGGGCCAGGAAGAAGCCACAGGACATGTCCATGGACCCGCACATGCTCAACACCGACTACTTTACCGTCCGCCCAGCTTCGTACCGGAGCCGCCGATCCAACGGCAGCGTGGCCAGCAGCCGCGCGCCGAGCAAGTCCAGCATGACGCAGCTCTCCACCTCCGAGGTCGAGGAGGAGCAACCAGACATTGAAGACATAGAGACGTTGCTACAGGCGTTGCGCCACGCGAGGATAGATCGCGAGAAGAGGGAGGCCGTCGAAAACTATCTTGACAACGCCACGGACCTGCCGGCACTGCAGGATGAAATGCACGAAATCATGTCGCTATTCATTTTCCAGGCATCGCGAAAACAGCTGCTGAGCCACTTGATGCGGAAACACGAACAGACGATAGAGCAGTTGGGAAAGAATGATGCCAAGGATAAAGCAGAACTGTTGCAGCGAAAGATGGCTCTCGATGCAGCCATCAAGCACGCAGACGAAGAAGTTAGGAAGCTAGCATACTGGAGCGATGTCAAGCAGATGGCAGATGGCGGCGAGCTCAGAGACTCTACGTATGCGGAACGAGGCGGGCGTGACGACGCCAAGGCATACCAAGAGTTGGACCGGAGCGGTCCCGCCGAGCCGAACAAGGGCAAATTGCCGGGGCCGTAAAAGCCCGTCTCGCATGTCGCTGGGGATTGTTAATGCGGTGCTTGAATACCCGTTTTCACGCTCATCGGGATGGTTGGATGGCAATTACGGTTAGGATGGCATGGGGCGGCAGGCTTGAGGGTGGGGCTGGCGTCTAAAGTTTGGTACTGGTATGCACGCGGCGAATACGTCAAGGAAAAGTCTCTCCATTGCATTTTGTGTGACGGCTCAGGTCACATGACAGGCAGATCACCTGACGGGTCACCTGCCAAGTCACCTGACGGACTCAGCGCATAGGGTTTTCACCCTTCTGTGGCCGCACCGCGGCAGACCTCTCTTTTTCTTCCTTAGCTTGTTGTTCTTTATCAATCGCATATAATTATAGCGCTTCGCCCTGTATTAATTGCACGCGCCGTAATATTACAACAAGCTCTCAACCCACGATACGTTTGTCACGGGCTACGCCCAGTTGTGTGGTCCTGGC